>JASDQU010103105.1:464468-481077 GCA_032191745.1 Picea mariana | reverse complement strand
ATATACCAAGGAGACATTTTCATTTTGAATCATCTTGTACTTGAACATTTAAGTGGGGTAAAAGGAGGTTGCCCCCTCGAAGAGGCTTATTATCTGAAATTATCTCTTTTTCAAGGCGTTGAGTACTTTTCCTGAGGTTTTTATATGCTATATTGATGTTTGGTTCTTAACACCTTATACACCAGTAAATTCCTCCACGTGACATCGGGTCAAAACCGTGGGCCAATCTCAATTTACCGAAGAATTCAAGACTCTGTAGCTCCGGGATTCAGGAGTTCTGAAAAGCAACACACTACAAAACTTCGAAGGTCGAACCCGTGAAAAATCGAACGAGGCAGATCGAACAGTTCCCAACAAATGTCAAGATCTATGACTCCTACAATCTTTGGGATTCCGGGCTTCGGGGATTTTACTCGCTCCAACACGCTACACTCTCGGAGTGTCGAACTCTGAATCAACAGATCGGATGGTTTTATACTTATCTCAAATCGACAGTCTTTGTCTACTCCGCGCTCGGGGCTTCGTAGCCTTTCACCTCTTGATACCTCAAATCCTTCAGAGTGTCAGGCTGGTGAACTTACAAAGGGGCTCAATCGATGGCTCTCACTCGATTGACATCCAACGACTGTGATGGGATTCAAAATTTTGGGCTTTGGGAGCTCTGGCTGTTCCAACCTTCGATACCTTCGAACGTCAAACTGGTAGAGGCTAGATCTTCTCTCCATGCATCCCTCTCTGATCGATGGTCGAGATCAACTCCGGCCTTCAGGAGTTCTCGATTCACGCTATCTTACACCCAAGTTCTTATGGAGTGCTAAGTCTCCAAACCACGAGATTTGGTGCCACCTGTCCCTTTGTGCCAACGACTAGGGTCCGTTTCAGGCTTCGGAACTTCAGGAGATCCGCACACTTCTACTATGATGCTTCCAAATCATCGGATTTCTAAACTTCCGAACAACGTTGTATCTGTGGACACGTGTCCTCATAAATAGATCGTCCATATTCACTTTGGATCTCGGGACTTCGGGGAAATTATCTTCTTTTCATGCAACACACATAAATCATTGAATTCACGAAGTTCGAAGGGCTTCAGAGGTTAACACCCACACTGCTTTCCCATATCTGATGGTCGCAAGAGATCTCAGCTCCTCTCAATTAGATCTTGTCCACTCAACCTTTAAATAAGATAACTCCTTCCTCCAAGGAATTTTTCCCGCTATTCCTCCTGAGCTTTACTAAATTCAAATGACTTAGACTTGGGAACACGTTTTGGGCTACTTCTCTTGAAATTTATCTCTCAAGATGACTTGAACCTCTGGTGCACTCCTTTCACTTCTCTGAAACATTCAAAAGATCTCAGACTTGGAGATTTTTAGAAAATCCCTCTCGTGTACTCCTTGCACTCGTCTGCCTTGGAAATTTTCCAACAATTGGCTAAGTGTTGGCCCTGCACACACCTTGCACAGGTCTTTTGGACCTTTTATACTCCACTAAGTATCTGTGGACTCATTGCACTTTCTCGACGAAAATTCACACTCTCTCTTCTGAACAAACGAGTTTGCAGACTCTGCCCTCGCACTTCTTGCGTGGCACTGTGCACTCTTTGCACTAGAGTTTCAGAAGATAAACAATTGAAGCTTAAAGAACATCAACAATTCATTCTTCTAACCATGAAATTCATACACAAGCATATAGAACATATAAAGTAAAATAATCACAACATTATCAAATGAACCCAGAGATAAACAACTAAGATATTTGGAAGAAAATATCCTATGTTATATTCATTTAGAAAAATAATTATATTGTATTCTTGTAGTTCTCCTCTTCTCTTCTTCAGCAAAATAAATTTCAACAACCTCATTTGGGCATAGGTTACATATATTTATACACGAGGGGCTTCTCGAGCCTTCCCTCTATCCTACCTTAATTCTATCCTATCATAATTAAGACATTCTCCTACTTAGCCTTATTACAATAAATGGAATTTACACTCAGATACAAGTTGATGCTCAATATCTGTACAATCCTATATGCACTAAAGAGAATACAATCTCCTTGGATTGTCTACACTGGCGTTTAGCCTCCGATCATTAAAATTTATTTAATTTATGATCTTTTCAAAATATCAAAATGATGCACCCTCTTTAGAATTCAAAACAATTTGAAAATGCATGTTGGATGTTGATCTATCCTCCACTCAACCTCTTTGAACATTGATGATGATGCTCCCGCATCATACTCCTCAGGACAAAAATATTCATGGAATCTTGTCCATAAGCTCCTCCATTTTCTTTCCATGCTTCAGGATATCACTCTCAGTCATCTAACTAGCATCCTCTATTGGATGGTATTTCCACTTAACCAGATATTCAAAATAGATTTTTCTCCTGGTCTTTCTAGCAACTCTTTGGTCTAGAATCCTCTCTATCTGTGGCTTCTCTGTTGTGGGCATTTGTTGCTTCCACTGAATCTCCTCTCGATCATCTATCCCTCATGTATCATCCATCCTCTAAGAGTACAGGTCTGTTGCATTAAATATCAGTAATATTCCAATGTCCTCTGGCAACTCAATCTCATAAGCATTCACAACAAACTTTCTGAGGATCTTACATGGTCCTATCTTCTTCATCTTCAACTTGTTATATTTCCCTTTTGGAAATATCTCTTTCCTTAGGTGTGCTAAAACTTGATCTCTGACTTCAAAATGAACCTCTCTTCTTCTCTAGTCTACTCTACTCTTGTATTTATGGTTTCTTTCTTGTAGTTTCCCCTTGATCTGATCATGCAATTTATGAATCTCTGCAAAAAAGTCTTCTGCTCCTACACTTCGAAACTCATCTCGTCCCAAATATCTTAACTATGAAATTCCTATTAGATGCATTCCATATACCATTTGGAATGGGATTTTTCCAGTACTCCTACTCGATGAGTCATTATATGCAAACTCTACTTGGAGCAGAATTTGATCCCACTAACTGTGACATTCAATGACCAAACTCCTCAACAAATTCCCTAAACTTCGATTTACCACTTTAGTCTGTCTGTTTATCTGAGGATGATATGTTGAACTGAAGGACAAATTTGTCCCCAACTTCCTCCATAAATTCCTCTAAAAGTGTCCCACGAATTTGGTATCTTTTTCTGAGACTATACTTCTAGGAAACCCATGTAATCTCACAATCTCTTTGAAAAACAAACTTGCTATATGAGTAGCATCATTGGTTTTGTGAAACGGTATGAAATGTGCCATTTTCAAAAATCTGTCAACCACCACAAAGATTGAATCACTTCCCCTCTGGGTTCTTGGCGATCCTAGAACGAAATCCATACTTATAGCATCCCATGGCCTGTCTGGAATAGGCAATGGTTGGTGCAATCCAGTGTTATACTACTTTCCTTTGGCATACTGGAATATTTTGCATATTTTCATGAGTTTCTTTACATCAGATCTCATACCTATCCAATAGTATGAAGAACTCAATTGCGCATATGTCTTATCATAGCCAAAATGTACAGCGAAACCTCCACTATGCTTTTCCTTTAGCAAGTTATCCCTCATTGAGCACTTCAGGATACACAATTGAATTCCTTTGAACAAAATTCCATCTTGGATCAGATATTCTATCCATGGGCTTCTGTCTCTTAGCAAAGGGTTCTCACATGCTTCATAAGCTTCCTTGAAATCTAGATCTTCTTGATACATCTCCTTGAGGTGTTCAAATCCTAAGGTCTCCACTTGGAATTCCTGCAAGATCAAACATCTCATGCTTAAAGCATCTGCAAATTTGTTAGCGTTACCACTAATATTCTTAATAAAAAAAGTAAAATTCTACATGCATTCTACCCATTTGGCATGTCTTTGATTCGACTTCTCTTGTTTGGTTATTAACTGTAAAGCCTGATTGTCCGTATACTGAACAAAATCCTTTAGGATAAGATAATGCCTCCACTTTTTCAAGGCTTGTATTACAACATAAAATTTCTTGTCATAGGTTGAATACTTCCTCTTAGCATTATTCAACTTCTCATTGAAATAAGCGATAGGTTTACTATCTTGACTTAAAACTGCACCAATGGCTACTCCACTAGCATCACATATAACTTGAAATTTTTTCTTAAAATATGGCAGAGCTAGAATAGTTTGTTTTGTTATCTTTTCTTTCAACACCCTAAATCATTTCTCAGCTTCCTCTATCCAATTAAAAGACTTATGCTCCTTCTTTATGGTGTCTAGTATAGGTGCACAAATACTGTTGAAATTCCTAATGAATTTCCTGTAAAAACTCACCAACCCATGAAAACTTCTTACTTCAAACACGCATCTTGGAGAAGGCCATTCTTTGATTTCCCTCACCTTTTCTGGATCCACCTTCAATTCATTTGAAGATATTATGAACCCCAAATATATGAGTTATGTTTTCATAAAAGAACATTTCCTTAAATTTATCAACAACTTTTCCTGCTGTAACCTCCTCAACACCATCTTCAAGTGTCTGAGATGCTCCTCTTCAGTCTTACTAAAAACTAAAATGTCATCTAAGTAAACAATTACAAACTTACCAATTAAATCTTTGAGTACTTCATTCATCAACCTTATAAATGTACTTGGGGCATTTGTTAAGCCAAATGAAATAAAAAGCCACTCATACAATCCTTCATTTGTTTTGAATCATTTCTTCCATTCATCTCCCTCTCTCATCCTAATCTGATGATAGCCACTCTTCAAGTCTACCTTGGAAAAATAATTTTCTCCACTCAAGCAATCCATTAAATCATCCATTCTGGGTAAAGGGAATTTATACCTGATGGTTATCTTGTTGATGGCTCTTGAATCTGTGCACATTCTCCAACTTCCATCTTTCTTTGGACTCAACACAGTTGGTACTGCGCACGGGCCCAAACTTTCCTTGATCAAAACTTTATCCAACAATTCTTGGACTTGATTCTTGACCTCTTCATTCTCTTGAGGGGTTAATCTATATGCTTCTTTGTTTGGAAAACCTGCTCTTGGAACAAGGTCAATATGATGACCGATACTCTTGATGGGTGGTAAAGAATGAAGTAACTCATCCACCACAATATCAACAAACTCATCCAATAAATCCTAAACTTCCACAAGAAAATTATCCATAGAAATTATTGTGAGAATGGCTCTCGTCTTACCTACAACAACGAACTGCATCTCTTGTTAATTCTTGACTTCTTTCAAGAGTTCCTTCCCACTCATGAGAAGCATATTAGGACTAGCTTCTTCTTTGACTCCTTTATCTTCTATTGGAAGCAACATATGCTTACATCCATTATTCTCAAGGGTATAGGTATTTTTCCTCCCATCATGTATGACATTCCTGTCATATTTCCATGGTCTCTCCAATAGAACATGACAAACATCCATAGGTATGACATCACATAAAATTTCATCGTTATAGCCACCTATTTTAATCTCAACTTTGCACTGCCTACTTACCATGACTTGATGTCCTTTTTGTAACCACGACACCTTATACGGATTCAGATGTGCAGCCATCTCCGGTTTCAAATTTTCCACCATCTCTGTGGATACCAAATTATTAGTACTCCCATTATCTATAATCACCTTGCATACCTTGTCTCTGGTCTTGCAAGCAGTTCTAAACAAACTGTTTCTCTAGACTAGTTCTCTTGCCTCCTTTTTTGGATTCACGAGAACTTTCCTCATCATGAGTTATCTCCCTTCTTCCGCTTCTTCAACTTTCATATTTGCCTCTACATTCCTCTTCTGCACTTCAGAAATGTGAACTTATCCATTTCCTATGTTCTTTTTCTTGGGACATTCCCAAGACATGTGCCCTGTTTTTCCACAGGCATAACACTTCACTTCTCCTCCTCTACCTCTCCCTCTTCATTTGGGAAAATAACTTATTCCACCATAGTGTCCTCCTCTAGAAGTTCCTCCTTTCTCTGTCTGGATGTGATATTTTGTAGCTTCAACTCTAGGTTTCTGGAACTTGTCTTTGACAATGCCTCTACCTCTGTTAGGACTTTTGATCGAGGTGGATATCGGTGGCCACCCACCTATTCCAATTGGCTCCTCTTATTTGTTTTTAGTTCAACATGTTCTTATGTACTTCATTGTAATTGTGGGCTCTACACTTTTGAGGTTGTCTGAATCCCTACACATATTCCATGTGGATACCAGTGGCCTCTCACCTAATCCAACTGGCTTATTTGTATGTTTTCATGTCAGCACATCTTGTTGTACTTCCAGGGCCGTTTTGGAGCCCTAAACATTTTTTGTTTTGTTTCACCACTGCCAAACTATAGACGGAGTAAAATTTTGACGGAGGAATGTGTATTTCTCTGAAATACCTTTCCAACGGACTATCATGCGCCTAAAACAGAGGTCGTATGCAAAAGTTGCGACCCCAAAAAGTTGAGGTACCAACTTACCCATAGGGGCCCACATGAATTTTGGTATTTCTCCTTCTAGGGTTAGGTTTTTGGATGTATAGGTTTTTGGCATTAATGAGTAATATCAAAAAGGCCTTTGGAGCCTCATTTTAATCATTCTGCTCAGATGGATGCACGTAGCAACCACATCTCTTCTCAGAGATAACTACCACCATTCAATCAAGTGTTTCAGTTCTACAGTTTTATAGTTTCATCCTATTTCATTTATTCAATAGAAGATATTGTTCACTGGATATCTGTGTTGTTCTTCATATATTTGTGCTTATTGTATTCATTCTGTTAATCAGTTTGTTCCACTCCTAAATCCAGATCCACTTTTTCCTTTATTCTGTTGACTCTGCTTCCTTGCCAACTTTTCTTCTGCTTTCAGGGCTACCTGATAAGCATCTTTCGTCGTTCTCATTGTCATCATGTTGATTTCATCCTGGATTGCATATCTCAGGACATTTATATACCTGGTGACTTTTTCTTCATCATTCTCCCTATGTCCTACTCTTATGTTCAACTTGTAAAATTCTTCAGTGTACTCCTTCACTGGCAAACCTTTCTGTCTCAGATTTTGTAACTTTTTGAACATATTTATCTGATAATATTTGGGTATGAATTTAGCTTTCAACTTTGCTACCATTCTATCCAAATACTTGATTTTGGACTTACCTTTGCATCTTCTGTCAGCCTGCAATTCATCCCACCATAATTCTACATGTCCCTTCAATCTGGTCACAGCATGCTTCACCTTATTTTCATCATCAATTTCCTCATAATTGAAGTACTTGTCTAAAGCACTTATCCAGTCGAGAAATTCTTCCACATCTAAATTTCCTTTGTACATTGGGACTTCCATTTTTGCTCTGGCTCCCATTTTTACAACAACTCTCAGCAGTCGCTCCTCTACATGTTCTCTTGGAACTTCTTCTACTTCAACATATTCACTTTCAACTGCGTTGACTTCACCATCATTAGGTGATCTTCTCTGTGTTGTCTCCATGGTGTCCAGCCTTGATCAAATTTGTCTCATCTCTTCTCCCATGGATATGTTTACCATTGGTCTATCTCTGTGTCTTCTTGGCGGCATGGTTCCAAGTTTTCTTTCACACAGAGCTTAATTCAGGTTCTGTATACCACTTGATGATATCGAATAGATTTACCTCTTTTCCTGCTATCTACAAACAAACTAAAGCTATGATACCACTTGATGCAAACCCCCACCACTCCTAAGGTCCTGCACGATCTTCTAGTCTAAGGATCTTTAATGCTAAGGAGTTGAATTAGCTCTCGAGCCCCTRTTGAGCCCTYAAAATTACTTCTTCAAAGGTCCTTTACCTTTTCCACGCACCTAAAATCCAATTAGCGAGAGTCCTTATACACCAAAAAAGTCCTCCACATGACTCTGGGCCGAAACCCTGGTCCAATCTCAATTTACCGAAGAATTCGAGACTTTGGAGCTACGAGCTTCGAGAGTTMCAAAATAAACACACTACAAACCTTCCGAAGGTGAAACTTGTGAACAACTGAATGAATAAGATCAAACGATTCCCAAAAAATGTCAAGGTCTATGTCTCCTACAATCTTTGGGATTCTGGGCTTCGAGGATTTTACCTGCTCCAACATGCTACATTCCCAGAGTGCTGAAATCTAAATCAACAGATCACATGGTTTTATACTTACCTCGGATCAATGGTTTTCGTCTACTCTGTGCTTTGGGATTTGGAGCCTTTATACCTCAAATCCTCTAGAGTACCGGTATGGTGAACTCACGAAGGGGATCAATCGACGACTCTCACTTGATCAGAAACCAACAACTACGATGGGCTTCAAAATTTTGGGCTTCAGGAGCTTTGGTTGCTCCAACCTTCGATACCTCCGAACATCGAACTGACGGAGGCTAGACTTGTTCTCCAGATGTCCCTCTTCGACTGATGATCAATATCAACTCCGGCCTTCGGGCCTTCGGAAGTTCTCAACTCATGCTAGCTTACACCCAAGTTCTTTCAGAGTGCCAAGTCTCCGAACCACGAGATCTGGTGCCACGTGTCCCTTTGCGCCAACGGCTCGGGTCCATTCCGGGCTTCAAAACTTCGGGAGTTCYGCACACTTCTACTATGACGCTTCCAAATCACCAGATTTTCAAACTTCCGAACAACGCTAGATCTATGGACATGTGTCCTCATAAATGGATGGTCCAGATTCACTCCAGATCCCAGGACTTCGGGGAACTTGTCTCCTTTGCACKCAACACATGGAAATCATCAAATTCACAAATTCTGAAGGGCTTCAAGGGTTAACACCCACACTACTTTCCCAAATCTGACAATCACAAGAGATTTCGGCTCCTCTCGATTGGATCTCATCCACTCGACCTTTAAATAAGATAACTCCTTCCTCCAAGGAATTTTGCTCATTATKCCTCCTGAGCTTTACTAACTTCAAATGAATTAGACTTGGGCGCATGTTTTGGGCTACTTCTCTTAATCTTTCTCTCTCAAGATGACTCAAACCTCTGGCACACTCCTTACGCTTCTCTAAAACCTTTGGAAGATCTCAGACTTGGAGATTTTTAGAAAATCCCTCTTGTGCACTCCTTACACTCGTCTTCCTTGAAACTTTTCCAACAATTGTATAAGTGTTGGCCCTGTGCACACCTTGCATGGGTATTTTCGAGCTTCTATACTCCATTGAGTATATGTGCACTCCTTGCACTTGCTCGATGAAACTTCACACTCTCTCTTCTGAAAAAACGAGTCTGCAGGCTCTTCCCTCACACTCCTTGTGTGGCACTGTGCACTCTTTGCACCAGAGTTTCTGAAGAGAAACAATTGAAGCTTAAAGAACATCAACAGTTCATTTCTCTAACCATGAAATGCATACACAGGAATATAAAACACAGAAAGTAAAATAATCACAGCATTATCAAATGAACTCAGAGATAAACAACTCAGACATTTGGAAGCAAATCTCCTCTGTTATATTCATTCAAAAAAATAATTACACTGTGTTCTTGCAGTTCTCCTCTTCTCTTCTTCAGAAAAATAATATTCAGCAACCTTATTTGGGCATAGGTTACATATATTTATACACAAGGGGCTTCTCAAGCCTTCCCTCCATCCTACCTTGATGATATCCTATCATAATTAAGACATTCTCCTACTTATCCTTATTACAATAAATGGCATTTACACTCAGATACGAGTTGATTCTCAATATATGTACAATCCTATCTACACTAAAGAGAATACAATATCCCTGGATTGTCTACAATGGATTTTAGCCTTCGATCATTAAAAGGTCTTTAATTTACAATCTTTTCAAAATATCAAAATGATGCACCCTCCTTAGAATTCATAAACAATTTGAAAATGTGCGTTGGATGTTGATCTGTCCTCCACTCGGCCTTTAAACATTGATTATGATGCTCCTACATCACACCAACTTAGAAACATGATGATAAACAAGTCAAAAACAATCTCCAACTACTTCATGAGGATTTCACAGATCAAGGATCAATTAGCAGCTATTGGAGACTCAATGGATGATGCAGAACTTGTAACTACAACTCTTAATGAGTTTCCTTCTTCCTGGGATGCATTTGTCCAAGGAATTTGTGCAAGAATAAAATTACCCAGATTTGATAAGCTATGGGCATACTGTACCCAGGAAGAATCAAGGTTGATATCCAAATCACAAAATACCAATGATGAGGAAAATCAAGCACTTGTTGCTCATGGGAAGAAAAGGAAAGAAAGGAGAGAATCCAATTTGGAGAAAAGCAGAAGAACACACCATAAGAAAGATGTATCAAAAATTAGATGTTACACTTGTAAGAAGTTGGGACATTATTCCTTTCAATGTCCCCATGGGAAAGGAAAGAGGAACCATCATGCACATGCAACAGATATAGAAGAGCCCACTCCTAGAAGAAGACAAAGGAATCAAAATATGAAAAGTATGTCTTTTGACATAAAAGAATACATCCCTTCATATGATTCCAAACATACAATAAAGGGAGTAGGAGAAGCCTCCTACCAACTGGATTCAAGTCTATCGGGTTTGATTGATAATTTGATTTTTCAAAATATCTCAGGTTTAGTATTTGTTGCATCTAAAATTTTGTATCGTTGACAACAACCTTAAAGGCCTATTACCATTGAGTATTTTTTTTTATGTTCATTAATACTTGAATATTGTTGGTACTACGATCATTATGCTCAATGTTTAGTACTAATGATGAATTTAGAATTGATCTCTTATAGGAGATGTTCTTGGTTGTTGTCTTTGTTTTTGGTTACGAGCAGGTCACAGGTAATAGCTCTGAGAGGGAGATATAATGACAGTTGCAAGAGGAAACATGTTAGATGGTCTCTAGCTGAGACGTGGAACAAACTATCAAGACAAGAAGTTGTATACATGACAATATACATCCATGTACCGAAAAAAAAGAAGAGGACAAAACCTTCTTGCAAGAAGGGTACTTTTGCAGGATACATAGTATCTCATATGGAGATTGATTGTAAGGAGCAGAAGGCTCCAAAGATGACTGTACAAATCCCTCTAGTTCAGTTGATCACTCTTTAGATCATTGGGAAGAGTTAGTAGACCCAGCAGGGCCTACCCACAATCATTTCAGTGACTAGGAAGAGACCATAATGATCATGTGATACTTTACAGGATGTAAAGAGGATACAGATATATGGAATTGATGAACCATATCATGAGGAGGATAAGATGGCTCCACGAGTGGTGAGGCATGCGACCCCACCAAGTACCAAATCAGAAGGATATATAGTTCAGAGGGAGTCATCCCTCAGGATCCAGTAGGGAGGAGCAACCTCCCCAAGACAATTCATAGGATATTAGACTTCAAAGGAGGTCAACACATGCAGAGGGAGCAGATGGCTCCAAGGATTATATAGACTCAAAGGGAGTCAAGCTTCATAGGAAGAATATTATGAAGAGAGACTTTCTCCAGTAGCCATAATAAGTGTACATAGATCAACCACAGGATACATGAGAAGGAGTCTCATGTTTGCAAATTGAAGAAAGCTTTGTAGAGGCTTAAGCAAGAACCCAAGGCAAGATATGCTAGATAGTTATTCTGATGATCTTGGGGATGGTTGCCCCTTGATATTGGTTGACTTGTTTCTTACAGGGGATGGGAAGCTCACATATGGGTGGAAGAGGGAACTCACTTTAGAGTTCGAGATGAAGCATCTAGATATGATGCATTATTTCTTGGGATTGGAGGAATGGCAAAGGCTAGATGATATTTTCCTTAGCCAAGGAAAATATACAATTGAGATCCTGCAGAGATTCGGGATGATGGACTACAATTCAATGGCCACACCCATGATGATGAATCTGAATCTCTTGAGTGATTCATCTTCAGATTTGGTGGATCCCATGATGTATCGACAGTTGATCGGATCCTTGATGTACCTAGTTAACATCGGGCCAAACATATGCTTTGCAATGAACATCTTGAGTTAGTACGTGGTTGAGCCTAGACATGTACATTGGATAACAACAAAGCATGTGTTGTGGTACCTGCATGGTACAGTTGGATATGGACTTAGATATGTCTCATATGGAGAAGTGAAGTTGCAAGGTTATACAGACTGACTGGGTGGGGAGTGCAGTGGATAGGAAAAGCACATTAGTATGTTGCTTCAGACGTCAGTGGAACTCAATACAACATAGGTAGAGTATATAGCAACCAATGTTGCAAGCTGTGAAGCAGTGTGGCCTCAAAATTTGCTTGCAGGGTTATTTGATCTAGAGAGGGATATCAAATGACATTTCATCTAAGACGTGGTGCAGAGAGAAGCTATGGATCTCTAGTACATATCCATAGATGAGTAGATAATGGACATTCTCACCAAGCCTCTATCTAAAGTGAAGTATGAGTACTTCAGAGACAATATTGGCATGATGTAGAATGTCCACCCTTGTTGAGAGGGAGGTGTGATGTTTTTTCTCTAGCAAGCTTCCCTTTGGACAAGGGTTTGCCAAATCAGTCATGTGGAGCAACTGAGAGAGTAATGTAGTAGTCTTTCTTAGTGGATGGGTGTGAATGGGACTACTAGGAGAGGAGAAACATCATATCATAGTCGTGGAAACCATGGGAGTAGCTTCATGCTACTAGATGAGACTATAACTATGGATGATGGTATGGTAGTAGTTGTGTGCTACTAGTTGATTGTTTCATATTTATAGAGATGGTCACCTATGACTATGGACAATGGCATGGTAGTAGTTTTGTGCTATTAGTTGATTTTTGCATAGTCATAGGTATTGTAGACTATGATTATGGATGATGGAATGGTAGTAGTTGTGTGCTACTAGTTGATTGTTGCATAATCATAGAGACTGTTGAGTTGCATGGTGGTAGCTTTTGTAGCTACCAGTTGATTGCAGGATATGACTATGGTTGATGTCATGGTAGTAGTTGTGTGCTACTAGTTGATTGTTGCATAGTCATAGAGTTTGTGACTATGGTTGATGGCATGGTAGTAGTTGTGTGCTACTATTTTATTGTTGCATAGTCACAGAGATCATAACTATGGTTGATGGCATGGTAGTAAATTAGTGCTACTAGTTGATTGTTGCATATTTATGGAGACTATTGGATTGCATGGTAGTAGCCTTATGACTACTAGTGGATTGCAGATCATGTCTATGGTTGATGGCATGGTAGTAGCTTAGTGCTACTAGTTGATTGTTGCATAGTTGATTGGAGACTACTGGATAGCATGGTAGTAGCTTAGTGCTACTAGTTGATTTCTATATAGTCGTGACAACATGGTGGAAGCTTTGTGCTACTAGTTGATTTCTGGAGAGAATGGTAGTAGCTTAGTACTAGTAGTTGATTGTAGCATAGTCATATAGACTATGGAAGAGGATGGAGCTATTGATGGCATGGTGGTAGCCGTGGGGATACTAGATGATTATGGAGTAGTCAATGGAATACTAGAAGAAAACGTCGTGGAAAGATACCTCCCTAGATAAGAGGGAGTGTTGATGTTTTGGTAGTTGCGGGAGGTATTTTCCTCCTAGATAACCTTTATTAGAAGATAAGAAGATTCCATAAGTCAAAGGAAGACCATTGAATGAAAGAAGAACACCTTGGAAGAGAAGTCGACCCACAGGAAAATAATAAAGTGAAAATAGAAGCCTCCAGATAAGAAGTCGGCCCACAGGAATTAATAAAGTGAAAAATGAATTATTCCAGGAAGAGAAGTCGAGCCCAGTATTCTAGATGAGAAGTCGGCCCCAATACATTGACAAAATGATATAAATATAGTGACGCCTTGCTCATTTGGACACACTCACTCGTAGCTGCAGCTAAACAAGGTAGACAACACAAATCTGAGGCAAGGAGGGTGTAGCTACTGCAACATATGAGTTCTTGATTATTCTTGGTGGTGATTTCTCTTGTGCGCTCTCCCTAGGAAGAGGGTTGGATTATATTATTGATGCAATTGTCTGGTATGTTGGCTTTGTGCTAGGGTTTCTTCTTTATCAATTTGCTCTTGAGAGATGGTTCATGGTTGGATTATATTATTGACGAAATCTATCTAAGAAAGGTTGGTTGGGTTTTTCCCCAGGTTTGGGGTTTTCCCAGGATAAATCTTTGTGTCTTCTTGTACTTGTTTATGTTTCTCTTATTTCTTCACTATATGATATTTGATTGTTAAATGTTAAAGAAGATATAAATACACTGGCAAACTTATTGCTTTGTAAAGTTAATAAAATCTAACACAAAAAACCTAAGTAAACTTAAAAACTAGAAGTCCAACAATCATCATCAATATCTCCCCCTGTTAGCTAAAAGGTGAGAATCCCTAAGTTTTTTTGTGGTTTACCCTTAACCAATTCATTTTGGCTTTTTGTGGTATACCCTTAATCATTACATCTTTATGATTTTTCATGGGTTGAACTTAACCAATGCAATTCATGTGTGATTTCGGTTTACCACTACCGTTCATTTCACCAAGTAATTTTTGGTTTACCACAAAATATTCATTTCAATATCAATGGAGCCCCTTCAAAGTGGAAGAGACATTGTCTTAGAGTGGAGTCATCAACTTGATCTTTAACTCAAAAACACATCCATAATTAGGCCCCAGTCATTCCCATCATCATCATTTGAATCCTCTATAAATATTAGATGGAAACATTCATAACCATATGCTAATGAAACCTCTCGTCTCAAACATGTMTTTACCTGTCTAAAATCAATGGTAAGACCTCACAATTTCGGCTTCTAAAATCCATCCAAGAACTTATCCAACCAAAGTGAATAAATTTTTTGTGAACCTTTTTCATCTTTAGACATCTATCARAAAGATGGTTTGTCTTCCTTTAAATGGAAATAAAAAAATTCAATTTGAGTGGGTTTTGAAAAATTCAAAAACACATTGGAATTCGTTGTGGATGAAGATTACCAACAAAATCTAGCATTTCAAGGCATGGGACAATGGATAAATCAAGTGGGAACAAAGAGCAATGGATCTTGAATGTGTTGGAAGTGTGGGTGGATAGTAAAAATGAAAAAATGGTTTGGTAATATTTATTTTATTTTATTTTACTCTACTGCGGTGCTCCTTGTATCTCAATTCACCAATGTTGTTATATGTCCACAGTGCATCGATAAGTGATTTAAAAAAAATATTTACACCTAATGTGGTGCACCTATTAGGGTTATGCAACAAGGCATGTGTATGTTTCATAATCATTGTGTAGGATTTTTTATTTAATGCTAAAGCAATGCACCTTGTATAAAGACGCATTACTATGGTTATATGTTTAGTGTGCACCTATTAGGGTTATGCAACAAGGCATGTGTATGTTTCATAATCATTGTGTAGGATTTTTTATTTAATGCTAAAGCAATGCACCTTGTATAAAGACGCATTACTATGGTTATATGTTTAGTGTGCATTACTTAGCAATTTTTTTAAAATAACATGTTTCAAAAATTTTCAATGCATTTTTTAAATTTAAACCTATTGCAATACACTTACTATCATTAAAAATAGTGCAATTATATGTTTATAGCACACCCATAAGAATGTTTTTACAAAAGAGTTAACCCTAACATGATGTGCATGGTATTGCATACACTAGTTTGTCTATAAGTTTAAAAAGTATTGCAAACTATTTTTTTTTAAATAGTGTTTTTACAAGGTTCATTTTATTTTAGTTAACCCTAAATTAGTGCACCATATACCAAGACACTCGGTGCAGTTGTATGTGATGACAAGCATCAAGGTGTTTAGGTGTTTAGTATGCACTAGGTGGAATTTTATTTAAATACCATGTTTTAGAAAATTCGAGTGGAGGAGGCCTTTTTTTAAATTGCTATTTGTGATGTATTTAGATATATAAGTGCATTGTTGTGTGTGATATCATAACACATTGGTGTGCTTAACTATTTTTAGTTGTACTGATTAGAAAACCTATACTGAAACCTCCAACTACCCTCCTTTGCTAGAAACCTATGCTAAAAGTAGAAGATACAAAAGTGCTTTTGCAAAAATATCCACAAAACATTGTTTTCCTTATAATGACCCAACCAAAACTAGACTAATTGATCCTAATCCTAATCCTCATCCAAAAATATCATTTGCCTCCTTAAATATTACAAAAAAAAATTCCAATCTTGTCAAAGATCCACAAGAAGCCATACATCCTCAACATACATGCATCCTAATGTCTCTAATAATATCATCATACACTATATTATTTCCCTTCCAAATCCAAGAATCAACCCCAGTACTTACCTCCAAGCCACTTTGGATTTCCCATTATAAATGTTTAGAAATGGTATCAAAAGAATTACAAATAGCCTTCCATAATGGATAAACTATGCATATGCTTTTGGTTGAATTTGAATCCACTGAATAGTCATTCAAGGATAAATGTATTTCTTTTGGATGATGGGTTGACTTAACCCTGCAAAATGTTTGACTTTCCATTTAGCTTTGACCACCAAATCTTTTGCAAATATAGATAAATCCTTCAATCTTAGTATGTCAAGAGCCTTTGAGACACAAAGTGATCCAGGTGGATATCGGTGGCCACCCACCTTTTCCAAATGGCTCAAAACAGTTTTCTGGCCATTTTGGCAATTTACTATTTTTAGCAGGTTTTCACTTCC
>JASDQU010103105.1:437545-459908 GCA_032191745.1 Picea mariana | reverse complement strand
AGAGCACCAACCATGTTGGGATTGAGGGCATCCATTGTTGGGCTATGTTTTATGTTGAGAAAGAGGTATGTGTGCCTGTAAATCGTGTTGTAAGCCTGTGAAGTGTTTTTTAGTTGAAAAAATGACTCAAGAGCCTTATGAGGGCTATTGTGAGCACTCTTGGAGTAGCTGGGAGTTTTTCTAGTAAACTAGATGTATTGGAGCTCTGGAGGGAAGTGGGAAGTCTTGAGGGACTATGTGCAGTGAAGGGGGATCCCATTCCTTGGGTTGTGCAAGTTGTGGGAAATGGATTGGAGCCTGGGTTTTGGGGCTGTTGTGTGTGTAGAGTGGATAGCCAAAGGGTCGGATCTCCTTATGGACTCATAGCCTCAGCTTGAGGGTGGCCTGTTGTTGAGAGAAAACGAGCAGCAATGCCTATGGCTGGGAGTTTCATCGTTTGTATGCAACCGGTTGGTTATCTATTAACATGTAAGTTCTATGTTATGTTTATTATGATATTTCATTGTGTAAATGGTTTATATGGATGTTGTGTGTTTTTTGTTTGCTTGAGTAGTTGCATTCATATTTTAATATATGTTGTTAGATGCATCTAGAACTGTGGTATCAGTTAAACAGTTAAAATGTGTGTTATCTGTAGTTGGTAAGCTACAGAAAATTAATAAGCAAAAAAATCTTATGTTTAATGTGTATTCTGCATGTGATGTTGCTCGGTTGGGGGTTGGGTACGTTACAATATGGTATTAGAGCTTCTGGTTCAACACTAGACCTATATTGGCCAAGAACTAGTGCGAATTTGGGTAAATTCATTGTTGAAAGCTTTGGTCTGTGCAAATTTGGGGGAGACATTGGGAGAAAATCAGAGTTAAATCCCCAAATTCATGGTCAAGATTCATGTTTAAATGAATACAAATTGTTTAATAGGTTAAATGGAGCCAATATGCAAAGTTGAAGAGTTAAATTTTACCTAGAAGGTCGAAATTTGAGTTTTAATGGCCATTGTAGAAGCTGGATAGAGTTGATGAATTGACGTTTGAGATCACGTTCGATCACAAGATCAATGACTCAGATTCACTTTAATAAATTTCAAAATTCATAAGGTTTCATCCGTTCGAAAGGTTGAGTAGATCGACGATTGAGATTCAATTTTGGCGATTGGAAAAATGAGAAGATCAACAATCGAGATTCGTCAGAGAATTGGGATGGAATTTCTAAGTGTTGAAGTTCGCTAACAAAATCCGTTAATGGTCGATGGTCGAATCGAGGAGTTTGGTAAAGAGTTTGATTTGGCCACAAAAAAATCTTCGACAGTCGATGGTCGATGATCGAACGTCGATAGAGTTGGGCGAAGACTGATAGATCGACAACCAAGATCATTTTAAATA
This sequence comes from Picea mariana, assembly GCA_032191745.1. Classification (NCBI taxonomy): domain Eukaryota; kingdom Viridiplantae; phylum Streptophyta; class Pinopsida; order Pinales; family Pinaceae; genus Picea; species Picea mariana. The sequence goes on along the minus strand of JASDQU010103105.1, from coordinate 458,526 downwards.
AGTAGATCAATAGTCTGAATTCATCAGGAATTTGGTCAAAAACTTCTAAGTGTTGAAGTTCCCCTACAAAATTCGTCGATGGCCGATGGTTGGGTATCGACAAAAAATGGCGAAGGTTTCATGTGTCCAAAAGGGAATGTAGATATTCGATGGTCGATGATTGGGGATCAACATAATTGGATGAGAGTTTTCATTTGATCGAGAGAAATATTTGATCGTTGATGGCTAATAATCGAGTGTTGACAGATTTATCAAGGTGTTTTAAATTCAGCCAAGAGAATTGGTCGATCATCGATGAAGGAAAAGAGGATGATGATGTGATCATCCACATGTAATGCCACATTACCATCCACGTGTCATACCATGTCAACCAAGTTGATGGCTCAGGATGACATGTCATGCCATGTCAGCATCCACGTGTCATGCCACATCAAGGAAGGGATGGTCCATCACCGATGATCGGGTTTCTATGAGAGTGTAGGAAAGTGGTTTTCAAGGAAATTCTCCGATGGTCAATAGTCGTTGTTCAGGGATCAACGAGATTCGTGGGCAACATTTGGTTTGCAAAGTGTTGTGGCCAATGGTCGATAACCGATGATCAGGTGTCGGGGAGATCAATGGGAAAGTTTGGTTTACCAAAATAAATATCCAATAGTTGATAGATAGCATATCAATGGTCTAGATCTCTTCCTATCTGAGATCGATGGTGCATATTGCCACATAGACAAGACTGTCCATTAGTTTCAAAAAAAAATTGGAGTTATTTTTGTATTTTGTCTATAACTAGAAAAAATTAAGTCATATTGAGATGAAACTTATGGGTTTTTTCCGCAGAGAGGATATCTACAAAAGTGTCAGAGAGGGACATTGTCCAATTCTTCTTGAATTTGTTAGAAATTGCAAAATAATGTATTTTAAAGATCTGGGTCTAGATCATTAGCAGAGATCTAGATTAAGTTGAAATTCTTGGAAAGAGTCCAAAAAGAAGACACAGGAATACCCCATGAAGTAATTGAATAAATCCTATGAGAATGGAATGGGRATGTTGAAATAGGCCAAAATCCACTATTCTAGGCCACTTTTATGGGATTTTTTAGATTTTCAGAGGAGGAAAAGTGACCACAGATCACAAAATTGGAAAATTTYATTTCCTCAACATTTTATATACTCATTAAGAAAAAAAAAATTGGTTTATTGAAATTTTTCTAGAAGTGCACATATTGAGAGATAACCATTTTTTCTAAAAATTCCAAGTCTAGAAAATGGGCTGAAAAATGACAAAGTTGTCATCTCCAAATTGTTCTCGTTTTTTTTTTACTGGAGCATCAAATTGAAAATATGGGAGTTGTTATGAATTCCATGTCATTATTATTATCTACGTCTCATAAAAAATTTTCTTTATTTCCTGACATATTTTCTTCTACAATTGATAGAAGTTGGTCTTTCAATAAAATTACACCAGTGGAGAAAATGCACAAATAGTGTGAAAAATGGCTTTTTCAAGAAGCCATAACTTTTAGCTCGGAAATTAGATTAAAGCATGTGTATGGTCATTGGAAAGGTAGTATAGAGGATATCATGATAGTAGGTCTAATTTATCCATGGGAGCATCATGTTGTTCCATAAATTTATAGGAAAAAGTGGAATTGAATTCTATGAACTGTGTAACTACTCAATGTGAAGATTTTTCCAAATAATGCCAAAATTTGGAGAAACGTTCCTAGCTAATAGATAAAAGTGCCAGAGATGATTGCTAGGCAAGGAAGAGTACTGAAACTCATTATATTTCCTATGCATAAGTGTAGGAGCACATTTGAAGTGCAATAATTTGGAAAAGTGAAAAGAGGTTGAGCTTATTAACAAGGCATTGATTAATAAGTAGAGGAGCACTCTAGTGGAGAGTGTTATGTGAAGGATTTCTAGTAGGAGGACAAGATTCCACCAATGAGCACTATGTGGGTCTATTTTGGATTAATCCCAGGGTCCATTAGACATGGAAGCAGGTCAAGCTTGTATAATCGACTGAAGCATCAAAGAGTTGCAAAGGAAAGTTCAGGGTTTCAGGGAAAGTGATGCAAGGTTGAAAAAGGTCTAAGGAAGAGCAGAGAAATATTAATGTTCAGATACTATATAATATAAATGGTTTGAAAAGGAAAAATCAATAGAGCTTCTCACATAAATCATGGAGCTAGTAGGTCAAGAGTGTTATTACATGCATAAGGAGTTAAGGAGGACTCCATAGACTTGAAGGTAGAAATATAGTGAAGGCTACAAAGCTTGTTGCAATAGAAGGATAAGGATGTCATGAGATGAGGTGTGACTCAGGAAGTGGATGATTCATCTCTAATTTCAAGAAGAAGACATTTTTAGATATGATCTAGCAACTCTTGTCTAAAAGTACACAAGCAAGAAAGTTTCCTCTATTATCAGAGTGCACAACAAAAGAAGGGTACAAGTGCAAATGGAGGAGTGTAGTATTCCATTTGGAGCAGAGTGGTCTTGAGTGGCTAAGTAGTGCTTCACAATGAATCACTTAATGAAGTGAAGAGAGATATTTAAAATTGAGCAAATCCATGGATGACAAAGAGTATTAGAAAGATGACATAAAATAATATTTCAGAATGTTGAAATGTCAATCAATGATAATGGTATTTCATGACCAGTTTGGTCAAGGAAATGGGAAGTGGTTAACCAGATTGCAGTGCTAATGTTCATCTAGAGTAGTGCATGTTACAACACTATGAATATTGATAATTTTATCCAAAATGTTGGAACATGATTCTCTGCATAAAGGAGGCAATTGTGAGATGGTTGCACTAGTGGATCTAGTGGTTGGAGATGCAGGATAACTGAGTGGGGCTTGGCTGGAAGGTTTAGAATAAGGACCAGTGATTCACAATTGAGTAGGATGATAGTGCACAAGGTATAAAGGTTCCACGAGAATTCAAGGATAATCATCTACAACAACAAAGATATATAAAAAAATAAAGTTGAAATAGATATGCATTGGAGTGCATGATAGAATTGATGCATGATTCATACAATAAATATAGAATGCATGTGCATAAAATAGGAATTAAAGATCAAATGCTTGGTGCATACTAATGTGCGTTTGTGCATGTGGAAATGCCTAAACATGCTAGTAGCATGAGTAGAGACTAAGAGTAGTCTGCTAATGTGTGTGTGTGATAATGATGCTACGATATTTGGATAAAAATAATGATGGATTGTGTATCCAGGAAAAATGATGATATTGTTGCTTACATTATCCATCCATATGAAGACAAACAAGGATGGTGGAAATGTTGATCAGGAGGTTGGTGAAGGGATCCTGTGAGCTTCTACAAAATACCTATTGATTAGGTAGCATCAAGTAAGTTGATAACAACCATGCATGTATGCATTTGGGGTTGTTATGATGTATAAATGTTGAAGGGAATTGAGGTAAGAATTCCCTTAGTCAAATGTCAATATTTGAATGGAGGTAAAGGCAAGAGGCCTTGAGTATGCAAATATTATATGTTGCTTGAATGCATTTATGGGAAATTTAATTGCATATTGTGTTATGTTGGTTATGAGATCATAACCAAGCCAATTTAGCAGACATAACTCCTATTGTAGCGATGAATGCCATTGGATATGGACATCTGTGAGGCCATGTTGTTGTTGGATATGGAAGGGCTTGGATAATATGTTAAGGCGATGGCTAGACCTTTCCAACTCACATGGTGGAATACATGACATTGATATGTGGTATTCCAAAGTCGATGCAAGGATGCATTGTGTAAATGTGGCCATGAGTATTGGCACATTGGTTTTGTCATTGGTAAAGTTTGATGGTATAATGAAAATCTTGGTATGATAGATAATGCATCTACAAGGAATGATGGTTTCATTCCATTTAATATGAATAATAGTTGGAAGTGATGAAATTTTTAGAATAATATAATTTTGAAAATCACTTTATGGATTGAATGCATATGTTGTGGTGGATGATAGTCTCATTCTAGATAATATGATTAATGGTTGAATCCCATTTTTAAAGTGAATAATGGATGGAAATATGCTTGAGTGCTAACAATATTGTTTGGTTGCAATAAAGTTGAGAAATTGAAGGAATATTAGTCTTGGATATGGCAATGATTTAAGTCTATAAAGAAGACCGATATCCACTGCAAGAGCCAAACATAATGAGCATAAAAATCATGCATGGAAACTTCATTTACCTGTATAGGACAAATTTGAGAAATTAATGATCAAAACTTTTATAATATGCTAACAACATGTTTGGTTGAATTAAAGTGAGAAAAATTGTAGGAAGAATGGTCTTGGACATGGAAATGGTGTACGCCCATAAGGAAGACCGATGTTTTTTGTTGCAAGAGGCAAGCTTCTTGAGAAGAAATATTGTGATTGAGAATCTTAGTTTCCTATATGTAAAATAAGTTTGGAAACTAATATGTAAAATTTCTATGATGATATCTCATGGTGACTATATGTGTGTGATACATATGAGATGATAACTATAAATATAGAAATCTTGGAAAGGAGGCTATTTCTATGACACTAGAACCCTATGATTGCTACAAGTTACAAATTTCCAATGAAAAATATGGTAGTGAGTTGGTGCTCTCCTCACACAAGAACACCTTGGAAAATGATGGATCGCCTGAGGGATTGTGTAGTAGTGAAGGGGATGCCTAAGTTTGGAGGGTGAGGATTTCAAGGGTGAGGGAACTCCAAAATGTATATGACACGGTGGATGGAATCATGAGGGTGTGTCAGAAAGGAACAATGAGCTAAATTCTTGTTGTGGTTTCTCGTAAAATAAAGCAACAACCATAATAATAAGTGATTGTATTCGCTATGTCAATTATGATGAAAGATGGGTTAATTAGTGTTACATGTTTTAAGTTTTTCCTTATTCATTGTTGTTGCTTGTTCCTGAACAAAGTTCCTGCATATGTGTTTTTATGTGATTGGATGTTTTTGTGTGTCTGTTTCGTCGTCACTGTGTATGTTAAGTTGACTGCGTTATGTTTTAGTTTATATGGGAATTTGCATGAGATTTTATGTCATGTTGTGTACTTTATTTCCCCTAGAATTGTGTAAGATGTTGTGTAGGAGTCACAATTGCAACTATTTGAAAGTTGGAGATTCCATTATCACAACTGGAGTTCATGGAGCCACAACTCGGAGACTTCATGTCTGACCTGGTACTAGAACTTTGGAAGGGAAGTGGTACATCTTGAAGGACTACAATGTAGAGAAGGGGTACACTTCCTTCGGTTGTGCAGGTTGAGGGGAATGGGATTTTTTTGGTTGGAATTATTGTGGGAATCAATAAAGTATAAAAGATATTGCAACTGGATTTCCTAAAGCCACAACTCAGAGAATTCCTATTCGAACTTGTACTGGAACCCTGTAAGGGAAGTGGTACAGCCTGAAGGACTATAGTGAAAAGAAGGGGTACACTTGGGTTGTGTAGGTTGAGGGGAACACGAGTTTTTTGGTTGGAATTTCTATGGGAACCAATGAAGCATGAGGAATATTGTAGCTAGATTGATAGAAAGGCAGTGCAAGCCCCGAAAAATGAAAGACTGTTGGTTGGAATTGTTGCTAGAATGATGAATTGTGAAATTATCTTATGCGGGTTGGGCCAGAGAGCCTAAGTATCTTTGGTTTTTGGGTTGGAGTTCCTATGTATGTATATTTTTTTTGAGCGGGGGCAGGGGGCCTATGTATCTATGATTTTGGTCCAAATATCCCATGTAATTTTGTTTAGGCGAGAATGCTTGTGTGATCTTGAGCTGAAAAGCTTATATGTTTATTAATGGTTGGGAAGTCGAAATCATAAATTGAATTTACACATGAAGGGTGTTGTGAATTGAGGAAAGTGAAAAAAACAAGGAGGAGGGGAATGTAACATCCCTAGTTTTAATCCTCTTGAATTATAGTGTAATTATATAAATGTGATTTAGGCTGGTGAGCCGATGTGTTGGGGCGAAGAGCCCATATTAGTTTAATATGGTCGAGGGCCAAGTGGTATATTATGTGCATTGAAATAATTAGTCAAAATAATAATCACTGGCTGTGATATAAGAAGGATGAAGAACGACGGGGGTCTATGATTCCATAAGAGAGAGGGGTCCAAGGGAGAATTACTCATGGGTATTAATCCAACCCACCTTTCTTGAATTATGATTATTGTGTAAACTTTCTATTTTTTATTGAGTGTTCCTAAAGCCAACCATTAAACTCATGTAAGAGGGTGGGTGTGAGGAGTCACATCCCATAGTTATTGGGGAGCAGGGGCAAGAGTACAATCAACTTGGGGGAGAGTGTAAGTCAAGTCATGCAAGCAAGCAAAGAGAGGAATGTATGGCCAAGGGGGCAATTTTTGGAGAGTCAGGTTTTTGCATGGAGGGAAATTTTTACTTGCATATTTTGGACAACAAGAGAGGATATGAGTGACGGGAAGAGCACCAACCATGTTGGGCTTAAGGGCAGCCATTGTTGGGATGTGTTTTATGTTGAGATAGAGGCTTGTGTGACTATAAATTGGATTGTAAGCCTATGAAGCATTTTTATGTTGAGAAAATGACTCAAGAGCCTTGTGAGGTATGTTGTGGGCACTCCTGAAGTAGTTGAGAGGTTTTTTAGTCAACCAGATGCAATGGATCCCTGAAGGGAAGTGGGAAGGCCTGAGGGACTATGTGCAGTGAAGGGGGATCCCATTCCTTGGGTTTTGCAAGTTGTGGGAAATGGATTGGAACCTGGGTTTTGGGGCTGCTGTGTGTGGAGAGTGGATAGCTAGTGGGACAAATCTCCTTGTGGACTTGTAGCCTCAACTCGGGGGTGGCACATTGTTGAGAGAAAATGAACGACAATGCCTATGGCTCGAAGGTTCATCCTTCATATGCAACCAATTGGTTATCTATTAACATATAAGTTCTCAGTTGTGTTTATTGTGATATTCCATTTTGTAAATGGTTTATATAGATGTTGTGTGTTTGTTGTTTTCTTGAGCAGTTGCATTCATGTTTTAATATATGTTATTAGATGCATTTAGAACTGTGGTATCAGTCAAATGGTTAAATTTTGTGTGTTATGTAGCTGGTAAGCTACAAGATATTAATAAGCCAAAAATATTGTGTTTTAATGTGTATTCCAAATGTGATGTTTCTCAGTTGGGGGCCGAGTACGTTACAACGACTACAAGTTCTTAAATCACATTTCAATTCCTTGTCAATAAAATTTCTAAATCGAGGGCATGTTGTCTATGAAAGGTTATTTTCTGTACATTTTTGGAAACAAGCCTTGAATGAGCTCATTGGTATGTGAACTATAGTTTTTACAGTCATTTCTTACACATTTCCCGAGTTGTGACTCAAGTGAACTATCCAATACTATATGTTTTGGTTTCCGAGTGTTCTGTGAGATATCGATTGACATTGAAGGCCATATATCTAGACCCCCATCTCCTTGATTTTATTTTGCATGCTTTGAATTTAATCTATTGCATCGTATCTGATGGAAGATTTACCCAATGATATTGGGAACCAATTCAAGCTAAGACATAAACAAGTCATTCACTTTTCTTCTTCACTTTCACTTTGCTATCCATTGCATTGTATAATTTCAGTTTCCTCATCTCCAAGTCAATTTTTTTTTTTTTTTTTTTTCTTTCCATTAGAGCTCTCCNGCAGAATATGATGAGGCACATGCAAAGAAGTTAGGCTGGTAAGTTGAGTTTGTTGACACCTCACTCTGAAGAATATCAAGATTGTTTTATATTGACTTCTTGGGGGGGGGGGGATTTGCACTTGTATCCCATGTGAATACCACATCCAACGTTAGAATCTGTAGAATTTATCTTCTCCATCAAACTCGAACAAATCACCTAGTGCTTTCTGTGACCATCCATGCCTCCTTTCTTGACGAGAGCTAGTAGGGACGCCCAAAAACTCACGACAATAGTTATAGTGTAAATTATTGGGTTTCTCATATTCCATGCTTCCTTGCATTGAAAACAAGAAATGAGACTAGAACCAATTCTTAGTGATTCCAACAATCTATTGAATTCATTTATTGGTAGCGCATGGGTTGGTTGCAGCAGTGAACAATGAACAAAACTTTGTCACACATTAATTTGTTTCACATTGAAAGAATCAAGGTATACTTGAAAATATTTTTTTGTAAGTTTACTTGTATTTTTCTTGTAAATGAGTGCATTTTCGGTAGCAACTAACACCGTTCATTTTTTGAGCTTCATTTTCTAAGTTTGCATTTGATTTTTAAAGGGTGGAGTTGCAAGAAATCCTGTGAGGTCTGAGCTATGGATCAAATTGATGAACTATTAGAGTTATTGAACACTCTAATACTCTCTTCCGTGGAAAATACAATCACAACTGACATAGCTTCTCTCACCGATGTTCTAACCTATTTACAAGATTCTCATAACTAAATCGAATTTCTCCAGCTTGAATCACAACTCCAACAAGAAGAAATACAAAAAACAAATCATCATTTTGAACTAGTCCCTTTTCAGAGAAATTCTCTTTTTGAAGATGATGATGTTGATTTAGAGCAATAGCCAACGTGGGAGCAACTCAATGTTCCAGCTTCAGATTGAAGTACATTTAAACTTTCTCTTTCTAAGCCAATCATCAAACCTTGGGAAGAAATCATAATCAATAAACACAGAACCAATATCAGATATGAAAAGGAAGTGACCTTTCATATTCTGAATTATACCAAATTGATCTAGTTCTAGAGTGTTGGATTGCTACAAGAAGGTTCATATTCACCTTCTTTAGTTCAAGATCATATTCCAATATGCCAACATTGTCATCGAGTTGACCACATGGAATATCAATGCTTCAATCTTCATCCTTGTGAGCATTGTAGAAAGGAGAATCACCTTTCAAAAAAATGTTATAACAACAAGAAATATACAAGAATAATTAACCATTATGGGTGGATCCCTTGTTGGCGATGGTCATCAATAGTCAAGAAGATATCTCAGTCATACTATAGAATTCATTCTCGAGTATTGACACATCTTGCAGTGAAAATATTTTCATATTCTCACCTTATACCTGACATGGGGGAAAATGATCCAGGTGGATATCGGTGGCCACCCACCTTTTCCAACTGGCTCAAAACAGTTTTCTGGCAATTTTGGTAATTTACTATTTTTAGTAGTTTTTCACTTCCAGAGCTGTTTTGAGGCCCTAAACGATGATTTTGGGGAAAACAGGTTGCAATATCGAACTTCCTTCATTATTTCCCCCAAAATGAATCTCCTCGACGATACCTTTCCAACAAGATATCATACGCCTAAAACGAAGATCGTATGCAAAAGTTACGACCCCAGGAAGTTGATGTACTAACTTACCTAAATGGGGCCCACGTGACTTTTGGCGCTTCATTTCCTAGGGTTAGGTTTTTGGATGTCTAGGGTTTTTGGCATTCCTGTTTATTGTAAAAAGGCCTTCAGAGCCTCATTGTAATCATCTTCTTGCGAATGAGTGCAACTATCACATCTCTTCTCAGAGATAAGTTGCCACCATTCTAGCAAGCTTGTTTCCACTGCATTTTACAGTTTCAACTTATTTCCTTATTGAATAGAAAACTAGTTTTATTGTATCTTTGTTACTTTGTGTTAAGAACCTGTTAATAATTTGTAGTCATTTTGTTCTTCTCATAAATCCAGGTCAGTGGTATCAGAGCAGTCCGCTCCTTGTCGTCTTAATGCATGTCCTCAATGAGGTTGGAGTACAAAGAGTTCGGTCTCGAGCTTGTTTATCTTAAGGACAAAATCTCTCGCATGCCCAAGCGACCTCTCATGGTAGGAGAAAATAAATATGACGAGATAGGAGATCCTTTCAAACTATTGATTGAGGAATCCCTCACGCAATAGATGAACGAGATGATGGATAGTTTCGTGCAAATCCTTCAGCGACTACCAATAGGCGACACATCTTCTTCAAGTAGAGGTGCCACCCCCTTCAAGGTACAAATAAACTTCGATATTCCTATATTTGAAGGTCAGATAGATGCAGATGTTGTAGACAAGTGTTTGAATATACTAGAAGAGTATTTTTATGTCCATAACTTTTCGAATAGAGAAAATATTACTTTTGCGCTTCTAAAAGTCATTCCCCATGTCAAATATTGGTGGGAAACTTTCTGTGAGCAAAAGGAAACAGAGGAACCCTCATTATTTACAGTCACGACCACCTGGGAATCCTTCATGGATGCTATTAAGGAACAATACTACCCTGTCGTAAGTTATGACAAATTGTATACCAAATGGACCACACTGCATCAACAAAGAGACCAAGCAGTGCCAGATTTCACAAATATCTTCCATACCTTGCACACCAAGCTAGGTATCAAAGATTCAGAGATAATTCTGGTGCTCAAGTATCGCGGTTCTATGCATAGATACATCCAGACTGAAATAGAATTTTTGTACATCTCATCCTTGGGCGTGGCCTACCGATATGCTGTCAAAATTGAGCAGAAGCTCAAACAAAAGACGCAGCAATTTGGGCCTAGGAACCCCTCACAAAAAAAGCCAGGAAAGGGTGGCCCCAACCCATAGAACAAAGGACAGAGAAAATATGGACAATATCATGACAACCAGTCCAAGCTGCAAGCAAAGAAGGACACCAGAAAGACAAAGAAAGATACAGGGAAGTGGTGCGACTTCCATAAGAGCCCTTGGCATAACACTACTGACTGTCACTCAAAGCAGTCCTTGGTGGCCAAAGTGAAAGCATTTGAATTAGATGCAGGTTCTGACTCTGAGCCATAACTAGAAAGGGGAATATGAATCATTGACACAGAACCTAGTGCCACCGTTGCTACCACCAAGCTCTAGCCTGGTGAATCGAACGAGCCAGAAGATGAAGAGAACCTCTTCCATTCACAGATGTGGGTAAAAGGCACCCCACTACACTTCATCATTGATAGAGGTAGCCAGAAGAACCTCATCTCAACAGAGGTTGTCAAGTGGCTGTCCCTACCAACAACACCGCACCCACAACCCTACACCATTGGATGGCTCTGCCAAGGAAGCGATCTCTGCGTCAGCCAACAGTGCGGATTGTCGTACGACATCAAGCCCTTCAAAGATGAGGTATTGTGTGATGTTTCTCCTCTCAAAGTGTGTGATGTTCTTTTGGGACAACCTTATTTATGGAAATGTCATGCTATATATGAGTCTAGGCCTCGTAGTGTTATTATTACTTTGAATAGGAAATTGTACAGGATACCCGAGGCAGTCCCACCTAGTGTTATTTCCTTGATCTCTGCTAATCAATGCAGGAAGGTCATCTCTCAGACAGGGAAGTTTGTCTTCTTCATGATTCGCTCTCAGAATAAGTGAAAGATCATAACCACATCTAGGGTCTTTGTGACCGACCTCTCCACACAGCAAAACAAAGTAGATAAGGTCGTGGAAGAATACTCATATATTTTCTCCTCACCTACCAGGGTACCTCTGCACTGCCAGGTCAAACACCCCATCAATCTGACCCTCGACGCACCACTGTCCAATGGGCTAGTCTATCGTCGCTCTCTATTAGAGAATGAGGAGATCAAGCGATAGATCCAAGAATTGCTCCACAAGGGGCACATATGTCCCATCTCATCACCTTGCGGGAGCCCAATCATGCTGGTACAAAAGAAAKATGGAACTTGGCGACTCTGCATTGATTACCAGGCTCTAAATAAAATCATAGTCAGAAATTGGTACCCGATTCCCTGAATCGATGACCTCCTTGATCAACTCACGGGGGACAAATACTTCAGTAAGATTGATCTRAAGTCTGGCTACCACCAGGTCCCAATAGAACAGACAGATGTATGGAAAATCGTCTTCAAGTCAAAGGAAGGCCTTTTTGAATGGTTGGTCATGCCCTTTTGTTTGAAAAATGCTCCAACCACTTTCATGAGGATGATGGGCGATATCCTGCAACCATTCACTAATACTTTTGTAGTGGTGTATCTGGATGACATTCTCATTTACAACAAGATTTGGTCTGAACACTTGCAGCATATTTAGTAGGTTATGCACACCCTACGGCAGCACAAGTTGTACGCTAACTTGGAAAAATTCTCCTTCGACATGGACAGGGTCCATTACCTGGGCTACATCGTTGATCAACATGGTGTACATGTGGATCCAACGAAGATCCAAGTCATTCGTGATTGGCCAGCCCCAACCATGCTCACTGAGCTTCAGAGCTTCTTGGGCCTTGCCAATTTCTATCGCAGGTTCATGTTGGGATTCCCCCATATTGCATGGGCCCTCAGCCAAATAACCAGGGGTGGTGGTAAGGCGAAATTTGCGTGGAGCTGGTCCCAACAACAAGCGTTCGAAGATTTGAAACAATGCTTGTGCTCAGCCCCACTACTTTCACTACCAGACCTACAACATCCCTTTGAGATCGAGACAAATGCTTCAGACTATGTTGTGGGCATCGTTCTCACTCAACACGGCCACCCCGTGGCCTATCGTAGTGAGACAATATCAGATGTTGTCCATAAGTACCCTACTTACGACAAATAAATGTACTCCATTGTGCAAGCCTGCTGCTAGTGGAGACATTACATTCTTGGGAAGGAGACAATCATCCACATTGATCATAAGCCACTTTAGTTCATGCAAACACAAGGAGAATTGAAAAATGAATGCCATCAAAAGTGGTCCACATACTTGCAAGAATTCCACCTCAACATCAAGTATAAAACAGGAAGCACCAATGGCATCGTTGATTGCCTCAGCAGACCGCCAGTCGTGACACTCACCACAGTTCTAGACTCTTACGGCCATGAGACCTGTGGATGGCTCCAACTCTATGAGACAGACCCACACTTCGCCACCACCTACCAAATGTTGGGCGCAAACGCAATTGTCAATAATTTCCATCTTCAGGATGGGTTGTTGTGTTGTATGGGCCATATATTTATTCCAGCAAGAAAGCGAGCGAAGATGATCTGGGAATCCCACTATAGTCGAGTGGCGGGACACTTTGGTGTTGAAAAGATAGTGGCGGTGCTCCAGAAACATTTCTACTAGCCGAAACTTCGACAGGAGGTCAACAAGTATATCAGGTCCTGCACTGCCTACGCTATTGCCAAACCGACCACTAAGAAACAAGGCATGTACACCCCTCTTCCTATTCCTAACAGGCCATGAGAATCCATCTCAAGCGAGGAAATGACTGTGTTTTTGTGGTTGTTGATCACTTTTCTAAGATGGCGATTCTGGTTGCCTGTAAGAAGAGAATCACAATAGAGGCCACTGCCAAGCTCTTCTTTGAACAAGTCTGGGTACATTTTGGAATCCCACAAACCATTATCTCAGATCGGGATAGTCGATTTCTCAACACATTCTGGTTAAGCCTCTGGTCACTACTGGACACCAAGCTCACCAAATCCACGACCTTCCACCCCCAGACACATGGACAAACCAAGGTCATAAATTGAATGATTGTGCATATCCTTCGCATGTATAATTCCAAGCACCCTCGCACATGGGATGAGAGCTTTTTGTATGTCCAACGTAGCTACAATCAAGCCCTGCATATCTCAACCGACCACAACCCCTTTCAGGTGGGGTTGGGATTCCAACCATTGGGTCTCATAGATTTTGCACTTCCCCTTGCGATCACCTCAACCGATTCATCTCTTGCTCCAATTGAAGCTGACAAAGCCACCCGATTCATTGAGCGGATCCAGCACATCCACCAACAGGTTTAGGATATCCTACAAAATTCCAATGACAAGTACAAGCAACACCATCATCAACATTGGGTGCCACATAAGTTTCAGGTGGGCGACAAAGTTTGGTTGCACTTGTAGAAAGAACGCCTTACAGGACCCCATCGGAAGCTTCACCCACTCTGTTATGGGATGTACAACATCAATAAGGTCATGGGGGATAATGATTTTGAGCTCAACATTCCTCCTTTCCTTGGCCTGCACCCAGTGTTCAACGTGGATCTCCTTCGCCCTTATTTCCCACCATTATTGGACACCTTAGAAGTAGAAGAACAACTGACACCAACAAAGATCAACCCCAACTGCATACAAAAGGAATCCAGTGATCATATTGTGGACACACAGATCAAGGGAACTCAACAACAAAGGATCCAACTTTATCGAGTCGTCAAATAAGGGCAACTCCTGCACCAAGGAAAGTGGCTCACCCAGGGCCAAATTCAGTAGAAATTTCCTCATCTGATGGGGGAACTCAACGCAATGGAGACCATTTATTCCTAATGAGGGAGGATTGATCTCGGTGGATATCTATGGCCACCCACCTTTTCCAACTGGCTCAAAATAGTTTTATGGTAATTTTGGTAATTTACTATTTTTAGCAGTTTTTCACTTCCGGAGCTATTTTGAGGCCCTAAACGATGTTTTTTGGAAAAATGGGTTGCAATATAAAATTTTTGTTGATATTTACCCCAAAATTAATCTCCTTGACTATACCTTTCCAATGGGCTATCATACGCCTAAAACAAAGATTGTATGCAAAAGTTACGACCCTGGGAAGTTGATATACTAACTGACCTAAACAGGGCCCACATGACTTTTTGGCGCTTCATCTTCTAGGGTTAGGTTTTTGGAATTCCCGTTTATTGTAAAAACGCATTCAGAGCCTCATTGTAATCATCTTCTTGCGAATGAGTGCAACCGTCACATCTCTTCTCAGAGATAAGCCACCACCATTCCAACAAGCTTGTTTCCGCTGCATTTTACAGTTTCAACTTATTTTCTAATTGAATAGAAAACCTATTTTACTGTATCTCTGTTATTTTGTGTTAAGCACTTGTTAATAATCTATAGCCATTTCGTTCTGCTCATAAATCCGGATCAGAAAACATCAACAATTGATAGTCAGGCTTCAAGTTTCAAAGTCCTATTAGTCGAGCAGTGACAAGTGAGCATGACAAACAAGTTTGATTGGTTTGTAGTTTTCCTTAAACCACCACTTAGTAGAAGACTTACAACTTCTACTAGACAACAATTTTTGGTTTTCCTTAAACCTCCATTTAGTAGAATAACTTCAACTTCTACTAGACATTAGTATATGGTCATTTTAAACCAGCATTTGAGAGCACTTACAATTAGAATAAGACATTGGCTTTAGCTTCTAGTTAATTTAGGAAATGTTTCGGGAACCATTGATCCTAGAGCCAAGTTCCAGAGTTTGTGGTCATCCTTAAACCACTAAATTGGTTTGTGGTCTTCCTTAAACCACCACCACCAATTAGTAGAAGACACCACCTTCTACTAGTCATTCGGTTTGTGGTCATCCCAAAACCACTAGATTCAGAGAGCACATTCAACCATAAAAAAATACACACTTCCAAATTTCAGCTGCCCACTTTCAGATATCAACTCTCACCTTGGAATCACATACACCCCTTCGGATTAAGGGGGGAATGTTGGAAACATAATCCGTTAGGGTTACTCTGAGAAAGAATATGAAACATCACAATATGTGAACGACATTAGAAGTCCAAGAGACCTTGGAATATGAAAAAGGTCAAATGTATTTATATTGTATCATATCTATGAATAAAATGCACTTGACGCTTATCTCAATTTTGTGTGTCTAGAAGTCCTGTCTAGCACATGGAATAATAAGTTTGGTTTTCTTCCATTACTGTAGCCAATGAGTATATATCTAAAACCATCACAAATATCTTTGCATCTCTCATAGATTCATTGTCTAGTAGTAATACATCATCAACAAACAATATACGGGTGAGAATTTCCAAATTAGTACATAGTAATCATTGATATTTTCTTCTTCCTTGCTATACAAAATCATATTGAACAATACTTTAGCTACATGTAGAAATAGTAGGGAAACAAAGGAAAATCTTGTCTCAATCCTCTAGAAGGAGTAAAAAAGGTGGAATGTGAATAATTGATCAATACCACATAGGAAACGAATGAATAACATTCCTCAACCAAGTTTGTAAAGTCCCTGCAAAATCTCATATAAATCATAAACAATTTAATAAAATACCATTAAACTCGATCACAAGCCCTTGATATATCCATTTTTGCAATGAAATCCTTTTTTGTACTTGGTGGTGTGAAGAGATTCCTATGCAAGAGTAATTGCATAATGTATCTGTCTCCCTCCAACAAAACCTATTCGTTCCATGGATATAATATATAGTAGTGAAGGCTTGATCCTCACATCAATAACCTTTGAAACAAAATATTATAAATACAATGGATGATGATATGGGTTGAAAGTGATCAAATGTTGATGATTCCTCCACCTTTGTGAATCATTTTTATGAAATTGGAGTTAAAGTCCTTATGAATCTTTCAAGTCACTTGGAATTCCTAAATATCCCTAACCATGTCCTCTTTATTTATGTTCTAGCATGAAGAGAAAAATTCAAATGGAAGCCCCCATTTGATTTTAGTGTTTTTCCAATCTCAGAGGAATTCACGACCTTGTTTACCTCCTCCTCCATTACAGGCTTGAATAAAACATTATTTCTCTCAAAATATATATTCCTCCTAAACAATGAGATAGTATCAAAGGTTTCCCTAATTATGGCTATTGTGGGTTTTAATAGTAAATGGACAAAATGGGACACAACCACCTTAGCTATAATTTGGAAGGATTCACATTGATTCCCATTCTTATCATTGATGATCTATATTACATTGTTTATTCTACGATATACAACCACATAGTAAAAAAATAAGTGTTTTGATCACCTTCTAGTAACCAAAGAAGTTTTCTCTTCATGTTGAGCCATCTATCTTCTTCCCACTCCAAAAGAGTGGAATTATCCATTTTATGATTTAATATCCATGACAGATACCCATTACATGAATTTCTTTCCATGTTCCTACAATTTAAATATTCTATAGTGGATTCAATCTAACTTCATTATTCACATACTTTTTAGCATCCCTTCATTTGAGTCCAGAGTTCACATTCATCAATTTATTTGGGAAATGATGCATAGATTACAATTCTTTCTAAGGATTGAGGATATTCCACCATGATTTGATAATATTTTTTATCACACAAGTTGTAGGTTGGGAAAATCCCCACCCAACCACCAAATGGCGACAACTTTGAGAAGACCTACCCATTGTCACCTTAGGAAGGTATTCCCGTCACTTTAGAGATGATAGAATCACCTCAAGGGGGGAATCTTGGTGACCCTGGGGGAAATGAGATGGAAAGTGAAGAGATGAGGTAAAGCCCCCCTATAGGTCAAGATATAAGTTGCGGAAAGGCTTGGGAAAGAGTCTTGGTGGTAGCCAATGTTTTCCAAGAGACAATAAAACCTGCAAAGAATGTTGTACCCGCCCAAGACACAAGAACAAGCTGAGCATATATGTATAATGTTAGGTGGAAAAGAAAGTTAAGCTTGATTTCCCTAATTGCAGCAGTAAAAAAAAATGTATATCAGCAATAAAGTAAGTATAAAATATTCTAAACAATTGATAAAAGTCCAACAAATGATGCAAGAGATAAGCTAGATAGACACTAGTAATCCTCAAGAATGAAAGCATAAGACTTTAGCAATGAAACAAGGCTGAAATAAAAAGTATTTGCAGAGATATTTTGCAGCCTTATGGCTGTAACAAACAAGTTTGTACAGAATCAAACCCAACCACCAAAACTCACAAAGAATCCACCCAAAAGTTGCACCAGGCCAAGTAGATAAATGTGGCAAACTCTTAGCAAATTCTGACAGTTGAAAAGCAAGTTATGAATGAGAATATGTTAGAGTTTTTGCAGCCCTAATGGCTGTAGATGAAGATTTATAACAACAGCAAGCAATACCCATTTAAAGGGGATGCCCTATTGGTTAATAAGTTCTCTAGGCACAAGCAACAAAACCCAAATTGTAGAAAATTGAAATGTCCAAAAATCACGTTTCCCAATGCACTATTTTATTTCTCCAATGCAAAAAGTTAAATGATTAGTGCCTTGACTATTGGGTTATGGAGTCAAATAATGATTTAACTATACTACTTCCATGGGGGTTTAAACCCTCTTACTCTCCAAGGCAAGTAAATCTAACTAGGAAAGTGATAGAAGGGTGTAAGCCCTTTTACTTCTCCTAGAACTTCCTTAAGTAAAAAATCATTTCCAAGACAAATATTGATGATATTAGTGGGGTTGTATGCACTTATACTCCCCAAAAATTTCAACTAGTTAACCTTGCAACTAAGAAAAAGAGACAACAACAATATGAAACCCTTCAACTAGAGCAAGAATCAACAAGATAAACTTTTACTTTACCAAGAGTTATCCACCAATATGCAAGAGAAATGCTCCATAGGAGGTAGCGCACCACTTCCTTCCACCAATAGAAAAATAAACCATGACAAATGCAAGAGAGAGAGAAAAATCCCCAAGGGTAGAGAAAATTTCAACCAAGTACTTCTCACAATCGGAGAGTTATCTTATGAAATGAGATTCACATGATCTCTATTTATACAAAAAGTTTAAAACATAGTTTGTCCACTTAGTTAGGGTAAAACATAAGATAAGGGGTCAACAACCCTTATCTTACCCCTTTACACATAATAATATTTAATTTACACATTTACACATTAAAAACCCTAAAACAAGATGACATCACCCCTCTAGGGGGACGTTTTGACACTTTCCAAATCATTGGAGAAGAAAGTGGAGGTCGTTGGGGCTTCTAGAGCCTCTTCTTCATGCACCAAGGTTAATCCATGCCTCCTCTAGTCCAATCATGCCAAGTTTCAATGAACGACAACTCCATCACCACCAATCCTAGCCCTAAGTGACATCAAGCCCCAAAGAGTGACGTTTTTCTCCTCCTAGGCAATTTGTTTTGCATGTGAGGGCTAGGCTAGGTCCTCCAAGGTGTCTTCTAGGCCTCCAAAGGCAAGTCATCATGATCCAACATGTGGGCCCTTGGAATCCAACCCGTGGGCTTAAATCCCCATGGAAGAACAAGCTAGGCTTGTTCCTCCAAAACTGTCCACCAAACAAGGTTCTGCAAAACAAATGGGTATGCCCTCCAAAGATCTCAAGTCAAAATATGATGGCAAGTGAAAACCACATCTAATAAACAAGCCATCTGAAAATGTGCATCAAAACTACCTCATCAAATTAAACAAATGCTCAAAGACCCTATACAATTGACCAATTTTAGGTATGGGAGGGGTGTCATAAAAGTCCTATTGGGTTGATCCAGATGGATATCAGTGGCCACCCACCTTTTCCAACTGGCTCAAAACAATTTTATGACAATTTTGGCAATTTACTATTTTTAGCAGTTTTAATTTCCAGGGCCATTTTGAGGGCCTAAATGAAGGTTTTTCGGGATCGAGCTCCTCAATGATTTTTAAAGGCATGATTGAGCCCCCAAAATGAATATCCTCGACGATACCTTTCCAACGGTCTATCACACACTTAAAACGGAGATCGTATGCAAAAGTTACAACCCCGAGAAGTTGATGTACTAACTTACCCAAATGGGGCCCACATGACTTTTGGCGCTTCATCTCCTAGGGTTAGGTTTTTGGATGTCTAGAGTTTTTGGCATTCTTTCTTATTGTAAAAATGCCTTCAGAGCCTCATTGTAACCTTCTTCTTTCGAATGTGCACTACTGTCACATCTCTTCTCAGAGATAAGCCGCCACCATTCCAACAAGCTTGTTTTTGCTGCATTTTACAGTTTCAACTTATTTCGTTATTGAATAGAAAACCAGTTTTACTGTATCTCTGTTATTTTGTGTTAAGCACTTGTTAATAATTTTTATTCATTTCATTCTGCTCATAAAATCCGTATCAGTGGTATCAAAAAGGTCTGCTCCTTGTCGTCCTAATGCATGTCCCCAACGAGGTAGGAGTACAAAGAGTTGGGTCTCGAGCTTGTTTCTCTTGAGGATAGAAGCTCTCGCACGCCCAATCGACCTCCCATGGTAGGAGAAAATAAATATGATGGGATAGGATATCCTTTCAAACTGTTGATTGAGGAATCCCTCATGCAACAGAGGAACGAGATGATGGATAGTTTCGCGCAAATCCTTCGGTGACTACCAACAGGCGACGCATCTTCTTCGAACGGAGGCGCCACCCCCTTCAAGGTACAAATAAACTTCGATATTCCTATATTTGAAGGTCAGATAGACGTAGATGCTGTAGACAAGTGGTTGAATCTACTAGAAGGGTATTTTTTTGTCCATAACTTTTTGAATAGAGAAAAGATTACTTTTGCGCTCCTCAAAGCCGTTCCCCTTGTCAAAGATTGGTGGGAAACTTTTTGTGAGAAAAAGGAAACAGAGGAAACCTCATTATTTTCAGTCACGACCACCTGGGAATCCTTCATGGATTCTATTAAGGAACAATACTACCCTATTGGAAGTTATGACGACATGTATACCAAAAGGACCACACTACGGCAAGAAAGAGACCAAGCAGTGCCAGATTTCACAAATATCTTCCATACCTTGCGCACCAAGTTGGGTATCAAAGATTCAGAGCGACATCTGGTGCTCAAGTATCGCGGTGCTCTACATAGATACATCCAGACTGAAATGGAATTTTCGGATCCTTGGGCGCGGCCTACCGATATGCTGTCAAAATCAAGAAGAAGTTCAAACAAAAGACGTGACAATTTGGGCCTGGGAACCCCGCACAACAAAGGCCAAGAAAGGGCAGCCCCAACCCACCGAACAAAGGACATAGAAAATATGGATAGTATCAGGACAACCAATCCAAGCTGCAAGCAAAGAAGGACACCAGAAAGACAAAGAAATATACAGGGAAGTGGTGCGACTTCCATAAGAGCCCTTGGCATAACACTGCTGACTACCAAACAAAGCACTCGCTGGTCGCTGAAGTGAAAGCCTCTGAATCAGATGTGGATTCTAACTCTGAGCCAGAACCAGAAAGGGGAAGATGGATCATTAATTTGGAACCC
>JASDQU010103105.1:394463-437445 GCA_032191745.1 Picea mariana | reverse complement strand
TAACCCTCTTATATATGCATTAGGTTCCTTTCATTTCTGATAACTGCTTGGATATTACACTAATCCACTTGACCATTGTTGGGGTGATTGATGGGGTGACTTAGCAAGCTGATGTTCATGGGTTTTGGTTAGCCATCGAGGGGGATTTGCAGAGCCATCGTCCGCTCCCACCATTTATTCATTTTACATCTTATCTCATGCACATCTATCCCATTCCCCTAGTCCGTCCATTAGGATGACCTTTGAGGGTTACACTTTGTCTTGTGGGAAGAAGGGGCTAAAGGCCCAGGGGGTAAAAGTAGCTGGTAAAAAGATAAAATCCATAGGAAATAAAACCTAGAGATGCTTCACCCAGGGGATCCTCGAGAAGGCAATAAAAGGCCTCTCGATAAGAAACTAAAGGGACCTTAAGAAAAATAATAAAACAAGACCTAACCAAGAGGATGGGAGGTCTCATCATGAGCTGGCTCATTATGTTCATAGGTATCCAGCAGTATGACATTGCCATTATCTGGTCACCACACCAGGGCCATGACCTTTGGTTGCATGGCCAAGGGAAAGGGGGTCTCATCACGAGCCAGCCTTATCATTTATGTGAAGATACCAGTGGGTAACACTTTCAGATTTGGTCACCATGCCAAGGTAGTGTCCTCTGGTCAGAACTTGAAGTAAAAAAGAAAGAAAAGCAATAAATAAAAGATAAAGGCAATAAAGGGCTTGGAAAAATTGCATCCATGATGGGTACAACTCGCCTCCTACAAAGGCACCCACAGACAATACCTGCCCTTGGTCTTACTGTGACTGGACATCCATAGACCATATCACCTCATAAAACATGGCTTAAATGATCGTCTGAGGAAACTTTCCTTCTCTTGTGAGTATTAGCCCAATAAGTTATTCTGTTGGTCTTCTTCAACTTTGTATAGAAGATCTGTGTAATGTCTTTGAGCTCTTAGATGATGTTCTAGGGATTTCATGCATGTATTTGATAACTTTAATGATGAAATATGACTGACATTGCTATGATCCCGAGGACTGATGAGCCCATGGAGGGCGTAGTCTTTGATGTGCAAGACCATACCCGACGGACAGGTACCAGTGGACCGATACACATGGGGATATGATTAGTTTGGACCTCCATGGGGTTGAAGAGCCCATCAGATGGTTGCTGGGATGGCAGAGGCAGGACAACATTGTGATGAGCCATTTTCACAAAGAAGACCGAGGGATGTTCCACTAGGACACCATGGCAGAGCCCGACCTAGGAGGGGATCACCCACTGCAGATGGGACGATTGCTTTTGATGGACAGGACGTCACCTGAGGCAACTGGACGTTTTCTGGAGCATGTGGCAATGTGCTGGGGTCATCTGGCACGTGTGGCAGCTTGGAGAAGCCCTGGAAGGGCCAACATTTTGCTTCCTGGATGCTGATCTTGCCCAAAAAGGGCCAACGTCTCCCTCAGAAGGGCCTGACGTCTCCTTTTTTAGCTCATATTGTGACATTTTTAGCATTTAATGTGATAAACAGTGTAATATTGTTAGTCAACCTTGTCGGCTGTTTTAATGACCTATTTTTGTAATTAAAGGTCATAAGATTGGTATAAATAGAGGACGTTGAGCCTCATTTTGGATATAACACAACTCACTCTCTTGTGAGAGAATCATTTTTAGTCTTTTGTCTTGGTATTTTTCTCTTAGAAGTGAGGCACTAGCATTGTGGAGGATCATTCTTGGCAAGTTTATGGTGTTTTCTATCATTGGAAGGTGTTACAACTAGGGTTTGATAAGCTCTTCATTGATTTGTAAGTGTATTTCTCATGCAAAAATTCTTAATTGAATGGTTGTAGGTTAAATCTCTTGCATTTACGGTTACATTGTTATTATTTTGCTTAATCATTGAAACCCTAGGTAGCAAGCACACAAGTAGGTCCTTGCTATATGTCCCCATGATAGAAAATTTGTTTTAGCCATTGATTAAGGTGAATATAGCCTAGCCATTGCTACACTATTTCCCCTTTTTCTGAGTTAGCCTTTTAACATAAATTGAAGAAAGAAGACGTCCTAGGCCTAATTGATTTTACACCTAGGGTTTGACTCTTAGGGTTTGAAAGGCCTTGGCCCTACAACACTTTTCATCCCTAGATTTATGTTTTAAAGCTATCCGTTTTTGCCAAGGATTTTTAAGGAAAGAGGGAGGAGCATGAGGCCTTGCTTAAGCAACACCAGAATGAGCCTCCTCCCCTTAGGGTTTTGACTTTGTGGCCCTGCCATTGCAGCACCAGAAAGCCTAACTCTCTTGTCCTTGAATTTAGATTCTCTCGAGACCTAGCACTTGCTCCTTGACTCCATAATACGCTAAGGCACTAGTCTAAACCTCCAACGTTGAGTTTCTTGTGTCAAAACAAACCTTTCAAACTTCCTAAATTTGAAACCCTAACTAACCCTAACGTCTTACTAACCCTAATTCTATGATGACATCTTGCCTAGTTTAACCTCTTGGCTGGTATAAAAAGTTGCGGCTAGGTCATCTAATGATAGGCATTGATGTGTAGATAAATTTCATTGGCCTATTTTGCAAAACGTCCACTTCATTGTCTACCAAACTAACCTAGAAGAAAGCTGACGTCACCCTCTAGCAAATATAGTGACACAACAACCTTTGTATGTGAGCATTTAAATGATATTTAATGCGTTGTGTTAATTCAAGGATTGATTTTATACATTGAATGCTATATCATTTTTAGTGTTATTGAGAAGTAATATTATATGCCATAGTCATCTTTAGCAATCATTGACTTCGTCAATAATTACTGCTATTCATGCTCATCAAATATTGATAGTCATTAACTTATGAAGTACTGACCACTGTTGCACATTTTAGTTTTATTATTGTCTTGTCTCGCAAACAGGTGCTCCTTTGTGGTATTTCTTCGTTTTGATTATCCTCTTGGCGGTAATCTTTGAAAAGGAAAACCTACCTTTATCCTTCAATAGCCTGTGCCTTTCAAAACCCCAGATTACCAGGGATGTCTCCCTTGGGATTAGCCACCCTGAATAGAAAGAGCCCCCCATCAAGGTGACAGTGGGTGGGGAAGCTCCTGTTACGCCAGTTTGACCCTTAGTTTTTAAGCTACCTGACCTAGACTACAAACTGAGCGATAACAGTCTTCTTTGTGATTCACTCTCAGAATAAGCGAAATATCATAGCCACATCCAGGGTCTCTACAGACGACCTCTCCACACAACAGAAGAAAGTAAATAAGGTCGTGGAAGAATACTTAGATATCTTCTCCTCACCTACAGGAGTACCTCTGCACTACCAGGTCAAGCACCCCATCAATCTGGCCCCCGGTGCACCGCTTCCCAATGGGCCAATCTATCGTTGCTCTTTGTTAGAGAATGAGGAGATCAACCAACAGATCCAAGAACTGCTCCACAAGGGTCACATCCTCCCTAGCTCATCACCTTGTGGGAGCCCAATCATGCTGGTACAGAAGAAAGATGGAACGTGGCGAATTTTTATTGATTATTGGGCTTTGAATAAAATCACGGTCAGAAACCGATACCTGATTCCTCGAATCGATGACCTCCTTGATCAACTCACGAGGGCCAAATACTTCAGTAAGATTGATTTGAAGTCTAGCTACCACCAGGTCTCGATAGAACATACAGATGTATGGAAGACAAAGGAAGGCCTTTTTGAATGGTTGGTCATGCCCTTTAGTTTGACAAATGCTCCAGCCACTTTCATGAGGATGATGGACGATATCTTGTGACCATTCACCAATACTTTTGTGGTGGTGTATCTGGATGACATTCTAATTTACAGCAAGACTTGGGCCGAACACTTGCAGCATATTTAGCAGGTTCTGCACACCCTGCGGCAGCACAAGCTATACACCAATTTGGAAAATTGCTCCTTCGGCATGGACAGGGTTCATTACCTGGGCTACATCATTGATCAACATGGCGTACATGTGGATCCAACCAAGATCCAAGTCATCCGTGACTGGCTAGCCCCAACAACACTCACTGAGCTTCGGATCTTCTTAGGCCTTGCTAATTTCTACTGCAAGTTTGTGTTGGGATTCTCCCATATTGCATGGGCCCTCAGCCAAATAACTAGGGGTAGTGGTAAGGTGAAATTTGTGTGGGGCCGGTACCAACAAAAATCGTTCGATGATTTGAAGCAATGCTTGTGCTTAGCCCCAATACTTTCACTACCAGACTTGCAACATTCCTTTGAGATCGAGACAAATTCTTCAGACTATGTCGTGGGCACTATTCTCACTCAGCATGACCACCCTGTGGCCTATCATAGTGAGACACTGTCAGATACTGTCTGTAAGTACCCTACTTACGACAAAGAAATGTACTCCATTGTGAAAGCATGCTGCCAGTGGAGACATTACATTCTTGGGAAGGAGACAGTCATCCACACTGATCATAAGCCACTGCAATTCATGCAGACACAGGGAAAATTGTAGAATGACCGCCATTAAAAGTGGTCTACATACTTGCAGCAATTCCACCTCAACATCAAGTATAAAATAGGAAGCACCAATCACGTCACTGATTGCCTCAACAGACCGCCAGTCACTGCACTCACCATGGTGCTAGAATCTTGCGACCATGAGACATATGGATGGACCCAACTCTATGAGACAGACCCTGACTTCGCTGCCACCTACCAAATGTTGGGTGCAAACACAGTTGTCGATAATTTCAATCTTCAGGATGGGTTATTGTGTCGTATGGGCCATATCTGTGTTCCATCAAGTGAGTGAGCGAAGCTGATCTGGGAATCCCACTACAGTCGGGTGGCAGGACACTTCAGCGTCAAAAAGATAGTGGAGATGCTACATAAACATTTCTACTGGCCAAAACTTTGACAGGAGGTTAGAAAGTATATTAGGTCCTGCACTTACTATGCTATTACCAAACTGACCACTAAGAAACAGGGTCTATACACCCCTCTTCCTACTCCTGACAAGCCATGGGAATCCATCTCAATGGACTACATGCCGGGCCTCCCATCCACCAAGCGGGGAAATGACTGTGTTTTTGTGGTTGTTGATCGCTTTTCTAAGATGGCGATTTTGGTTGCCTGTAAGAAGAGAATCACAATAGAGACCACTGCCAAGCTCTTCTTTGAACGAGTCTTGGTACATTTTGGAATCCCACAAACCATTGTCTCAGATCGGGATAGCCGATTTCTTAGCACATTTTGGTCGAGCCTCTGGCCACTGTTGGACACCAAGCTCATCAAATCCACGACCTTCCACCCCCAGTCAGATGGCCAAACTGAGGTTGTAAATCGAATGATTGTGGATATCCTTCACATGTATAATTCAAACCACCCTCGCACATGGGATGAGAGCCTTCCCTATGTTCAACATAGCTACAATTGATCCCTGCATAGCTCAATCGATCACATCCCCTTTCAAGTGGGGTTGGGATTCCAACCATTGGGTCCCATAGATGTTGTACTTCCCGTTGCGGTCACCTCAACCGACTCATCTCCTACTCCAACTGAAGTTGACAAAGCCACTTGGTTCATTGAGTGGATCCAGCACATTCGCCAATAGGTTCAGGATATCCTACAGAAGTCCAATGACAAGTACAAACAACATCATGATCAACATCAAGTGCCACATAAGTTTCAGGTGGGTGACAAAGTTTGGTTGCACTTGTAGAAAGAACGCCTTATAGGACCCCATAGGAAGCTTCACCCACTCCGTTATGAGCCGTACATTATCACCAAGGTTGCAGGGGATAATGATTTTGAGCTCAACATTCCTCCTTTCCTTGGCCTGCACCCAGTGTTCAATGTGGATCTCCTTCGCCCTTATTTCCCACCATTATTGGACACCTCAGAAGTAGCAGAACAACTGACACCAACAGAGCTCAACCCCGACTGCATACAATAGGCATCCAATGATCAGATTGTGGACAGATAGATCAAGGGAACTCGACAACAAAGGATCCATAGTTATCGAATCTCCTCGACGATACCTTTCCAACGGGCTATCACATGACTAAAATAGAGATCGTATGCAAAATTTACGACCCCGGGAAGTTGATGTACTAACTTACCCAAACAGGGCCCACATGACTTTTGGCGCTTCATCTCCTAGGGTTAAGTTTTTGGTTGTTTAGGGTTTTTGGCATTCTTTCTTATTGTAAAAAGGCCTTCAGAGCCTCATTGTAACCTTCTTCTTGCGAATGTGCGCTACCATCACATCTCTTCTCAGAGATAAGCCGCCACCATTCCAACAAGCTTGTTTCCACTGCATTTTACAGTTTCAACTTATTTCGTTATTAAATAGAAAACCAATTTTACTGTATCTTTGTTATTTTGTGTTAAGCACCTGTTAATAATCTGAATTCATTTCATTCTGCTCATAAAATCCAGATCACGGGTAGGCCAAAACCCTCATGTAGGAGATGCTTCCAAGGGTGACCATTCAAGGTCATGTAGTGGATGATGAGGTGGATAAGGGTTTAGAATTCATAGGTCAATGAGTTTCATGACATACAAGGGCTCGTATTATGTCATTTATGGGTGCCTTTGTAGGGGGTGTGCTGCACCTTCTTCTTCAATGCAACCTTTTTCCAAGCCCATTTATTTCCATTTATTAATTAATTAATGATCCAAACACATGTGCACACCCAATAGTGAATCAATTAGCTTGGGGGGCAGTAACACAATGTCACTTGAAAGAACAGGCCCACAAAATGCCATAGGGGTAACCATGTAAAGCACTATAATGCACTTGTGTTAGTCTTATATTCAAGAGGGATATTTATTATGTGTTTGATATTTTGTAGGTCTTCAATTCTTTTAAGAGAATTAGTTCATCGTTCTCAAGACCTGTTTGGGAGATACTATAGAAGGTTTATATTTTATGCTCTTCTCTTTTGCCAACAACCATCCCTTTGGGCCTTCAACCCCTTCTTCCCATGAAATGAGGTACACACCCTTTTTGGGTCACTAAAGTCAAAGGGATTAGAAGAGGGAAATGTGATGGGAATGTAATGAGTGGAAAGTGATAAGTATGGTCGGGAATGGTACGATGACCCCTCAAGGGACTCCCAGTTGCACCCCTTCCCCAAAATTTGGCCACTTACTAGGAAATCAATGACACTCACAAAGGTGAAACATGGTCAAAAGCATAATTTCCAAGAAGGCATTCTATAATCAAAAGTAGATTCAATATAACATGCTTAAATGCCTCAAATATTAGGTTGATTGCCTGCCACAATACCTGACTTGTACCGCATGGAGCAAGACCCATGTGTCTTCCATAATCTAACTAGTGTGGTGGATGCGCTAACGATGGATCCAAGTTGTGGTGATAGAGTGGGTTTCCATATGTGCAAGTAGACACTGACAACCATGTGGTATCTCGACACTCCATGTCTGCAACCTGAGGGCCTTGAGACATCATCTCCTTAGTTATCCCACAAAATGGGGATAACAATATCAATACAAGATTTATATGGTATCCAATGAGGGTTGATTTTGAGAGGAGGAGAAACATGTGCTTCATTCATTACTACATTTGGGTACAAAATCCGACATTATATTGACATTAATATTATCACAATAATGTAAAAAAATAAAAATTTCTATTATCGAAATTATGGTGTCATAGTTGCAACATCAATTTAGCAACATTGATCCATAGTCAAGCTTCTGACACATTTAGAGTGTCACATGGTATGTTTAAATAACTTTAGTTACCTATTTAGACATCCAAATTCCAACATTTGTTCCACAATTAACCGGTGTTTGAAGGTTCCATGTGGAAACTATTACATGCTCCTCAATTGGCATTTATCGTTAGAATACCAACTCTACATTGATGATTGACCTACATTAACATCATCATCTTGGAATTTTTTTTATGGTCTCACAAATTAAAAAATGTCGGAATACTGACTTAAGAGCGGCGATTGTTTGACATTGTCATCATTTTCTTGACAATCTTTTCATTTCCTTAAACCTCCAATAACATCAAAACAATGACAACAATCTGATGCTCATGTTGTAGTATTGATGCTTCGAGTGTTGATTTGTTTTTGATTAAGCATCGGTTTCACGTTCAATGGATGTCAAAATACTGACAACCCATGGGTTATATATTTTTTTTTCCAAGGAAAAAAATGTATTTTTAAAGCAAGCTAGAGAGTGGGACAAATTGCATTTCCTAGGAAAATCTCATTGCCTAAAAATTTAAGTCAATTGGGCATAGCTCGAGTGGTTGTGAGGAAAAATTGTTACCCTCCCCACCTGTGTTCAAATCCTAATTTATGACATGTTTTATCTTAGTAAGAATGGTGTCATTTGTTTAATGAAAGATGTATTGCATGTAAAACAAATAAGTAGTAGTAGTAGCAGTTTGGCATATCCTAGATGACACAAAAGATTGGTTTTTAGCAATAATAGTGTCCACAATTTCCATGAGTAAGTATAACTCAATTTATCTTCTGTATAAATCAATATGATCATCCTCATAATTTAAGGGTCAAAGAAATCAATGGTGAGTAACTATCTACTACCCAAAATCAATATTTAATGAAGATGACCTTGATGATGTATTTGACCTCATTTCCCAAGTATATAATAAATTGATTTTTCTGGCATATCTATGTTGACATATCTTGAAGGACATGATAAGGGATTGCATCCCTTGATATTAATTTCTAATTTCTAATTTTAGCTTTAGAAATAAAATACATGCATGAATAATATTTTTAGAAAAAGGCATATACATGTGTACATGTGGTTACCTTGAATGTCTTGCAGAAAGCCTTCACTGAGTTGTTTGAAAGCATATATTAGGGGTTGCTTTCTAACCCATAAGTTCCAAGCTAAAATATGGCCTCTTGAAACACTTGAATATATGCAATGGGTTGTGCATGATGGATTCCAATTAATAGATGGCCACCTTCACTAAGTTGTTTGAAAGGACAAATCAGAGGTTGCTTCCTAACCCATAAGTTCCAAGCTAAAATATGGCCTCTTGAAACACTTGAATATATGCAATGGGTTGTGCATGATGGATTCCAATTAATAGATGGCCTCTTGAAACACTTGAATATATGCAATGGGTTGTGCATGATGAATTCCAATTGCTTGTGCAAAAAGTATGTTCACTTTATTATTTATGGAAATTTAAGTTATGAATCAAGTATTTAGTGGACATGGTGCAAAGGATAAAAGCTTTTGGCTTTGATAAAGACGCAWTTKTTTTTTAAATCTAAACACATTTTTCAATGTGTTTGGTTTGTCATGAGGTGATATAGAATTAGAGTGGAATAGAGTTCCAATGTAGGTTCATCTATAATGTTAGATGTTGTATATCCAACCAAGGTCTTAAATATTATGAATTTAGTTAAAAGGTCAAAATATGRATTCATTTAATCTACTTCTCATGTTTAAGTAAGAAAATGACACAATGTTTAAACTAATGATGACATTCCAATAAAAAGAATGAATAAATAATAAAACAAAGAAATTAAAATAATTTCTAACGARAGTAAAATGAGATAAAATTGTAATTTACCATTTATAACGCTATCATCTATCCACTTCTAATAATAAGAAACATTTGTAGAGAAATATAAATCAAACTAAATATTTAATTGACAAGAAATAAACAATATGTAAAATCCAATTTGATTTCTTAATTTTTCATATCAGCAATCCTAAATCATGCTTATTAATTATCTCTTTTATTATCTCTTTTATAGCAAGAATTATTTTAGTAAGGATTAAAGGAAACAAGCAATGCCCCCATTTTAACTATCTTCACTAATCTGCGCTCCATTTCACATACAACAATTATGGGTAGCCTAAGAGATTTTCTAAATTTAAAATATGTTTTTTTTCGAACACAAATAAATGTACTTCAATTACAAGCCTTTGACATATAATATGGCCATTAAAAGTAACAATAATCTAGAACAATTGGAAGAAATCAAATATCGCCAAACACTAATCATTAATTAAAAAAAAAACCTATAACTTGTTAATGCAACATGTATTCAAATTTCAATAAGAAAACAGTTAAATATGAAACAAAAAAGTTTGGCAACAAAAGTGCTCATTGAAACATGAATGATTAAATATTGCAAGCAATCAAGTTGATGTTGCTTGACAGAAAATGGTAGGATCTCATCATCATAATCATAAGTTCAAATATATCACCAAAATTGTTTATTAGAAAATCTTTGTGTTTCTATTCAAAGTGATAAACAAAATATATATTTTAAAAAAATAATTCAATTTCAATTTTGCAATCTACTCTAAGAAGCATTATTATGAAAATGCTAGAAAGATGCTAACAAGCACCTTATATGCCTTTTTCTAAACTAACCCATCATCATCATCCTAGCATTACAAATCACCATATTTTTTTCCATGTGTCATGTCTTGCAAACAAGCAAAAAGAAAGTATAGATACCAATCCTGCAAAGCTAGCTTTGTAGAAACAAAAGGCAGAGTCACATATTCAACATCTAAACCCTACATTAGAGATACTACCTACATTAGAGATACTACTAGGTTAAGCCTTGCATTAAATTATGAAGATCACTAATTACTAGAAAATATATGATATATGAACTACAATTATTTTAATGATATTTATGGATTCCTGTTGTTAAAATTATTGGGGAAAATCGCAAAAGCTAATGAAAATATGGCAAGAGTAACGTGCTACAGGTAAAGAAGTTCTTGCATAATTAAATAGGCAAGGTTTCCTCGTATCTAAAACATACATTATCTTGTTGGTGTTGTTGTCTTTTCATTATTTGAACCATCAACTTCCACAAAATATTTTCTTGCATGCACAAATTTCACCACTCCAAATTTCACCACTCCTTATGTTATTTGGAGAAGTTTTTGCATTGCATTGATAAAATATTGTTTGACTACTTGTCAGAAAGTTATTTTTGAAATAATATGTTGTCAACAATGGAGACATATATATAGATGAATGTCTGTGAATAGTAAAATATACTATATTATATACTAAAAATATATTTGATATGTTTATGAGAATGGAAAAGTAAATCAACCATAACTCTAACTTCTAACTATGAAAAGATGACTATAAACATGCACATAGATGCACAGAAAATTTCCAAGAATCTCGATTTATGAATGGCCTTGGTCTACATTTAATCTCCATCCACATTAAGAAAAACACCTTTCCAATTGGATGTGTGAACTAATTTCCATAGACTTTTTCAAACACCCAACAAAGATAATAGACAAATTAAAATTAAATGGTTAATTAAACTTTAGCATGGTTTGTTTTTATTATCTTAAATGCAATTTTTGGATGAAATTCATGAGTATGTTGATTTAGACCCTTTGTCTAAAGAAATATCATGATAATTTTGTATATAAATAGATTGAGAAAATAATATTTTATTGGGTAGGAAAATTTCTAGAGTATTTCTCTTAATTTTTGTTAAGTGACAAAATGTTGGGAACATTATAGGTGCAGAATATATAGTTTTAGTTGTCTATGAAACCCTTTCTATGCATGATTGAGAAGAAGATTCAAATTTTCCTCTTTAAATGCTATGAGCAACTACTAATTGTATTTTTTTCTATAATTGGAAAAAAAAGTTAAAGTTATTGAATGTTATAATATTTATAATATATTTTATACAACAACTATGAAGATGTTTGCATGCAATTGATAAGTATGTTCTTTATATATTGAGAAGGATCATTTTCTATGGAAATGCTTCAACCTCCTAGTAATACAAAATTAAATCTTGTTAATATATAACTATTGAAGAAGTGATGTGTACCTTGATAACATAGATATTTGAAGACACAACTTGTTAGAAACAAAAATTATGGGGGAATAGCTTGGGTGCTTTGCGTCAAAAGGTGCATTTTAATTTTACAGAGGCGATATAAACTTTTGTAATAGTGCATGATAATTTATTCCTTGAATCTAGTTGTGATGAGCATTATAATTGAAAGTTAAGTTTGAAATATATATTCATATTGAAGGTTCTAAGACTTCATCCATGATGCATCTAATATGATATCCATACTATCATAATAAAGAATAATTATGTTAAGTTGAAATTACTCATTGTCCAGAAGAGTTGGTGGCACTTCCTAATAATTAGAGTCAACCTTGGCCTTGTTTGGTTGATTCAACTGTCATTTACAAACTACGAGTGGCATAAATGAATTCTTTGTAGCCTTTAATTAATGTTAAAATCCTTTTGCAAACATACATTCATTGCTTGACAAGTATAGGCTCCTCAAATTTTGGTTGACTTGAACAACATTGAAAGCCTACTTTTCAAGTTTACTATGGATGCACAAGGAGTAGATAACAATCATCAATTGATCCATGAACCCTCAATCCATTTGCATTCATTCATTGTCATTACATTTTACTTCTCTTTGAATTAAATTTCATGGCAATATTTTGTTGCTTTTGGATATTTCAATTATTTTCCATATAACTAGGGATTTATTTTATGGTTTCTCTTTCTCTTGCATTAAGTTGACTTGTTTATATTTGTGCCACTTTATTTCAAGTGATCATAAGCGTTTGACCCACAAAACCCCAAGATAACAATACAACTAATGATTTCTTCCCTATAATTCCAAGTTTGTCATCAATCAGAGCTAGTCCAACCATATTTATGGTTTACTGCCGTAAATACAGATAGGTTTGAAAATCCTAGGTATTCATCACATACCTATTATAATGGATATATAAATGAAGGTTTCAATACTTCATACACAAGGCCTCTAATATGGTATCCATACTAGCATAATGAAGAATACTTATGTAAGTTGAAATTAGTCATTGTCAAGAAGAGTTTGTAGTAGTATTTTCTGATAATTAGAGTCAACTTGGCCTTCTTTGGTTGAATTAATTAGAATTTACAAACTATGGGTGGAATAAATCAATTACTTGGATCCTTCAACCGATACACATTCATTGGTTGACAAATATAGGTTCCTCAACTTTTGTTTGACTTGAACAACATCGAAAGCCTAGTTTGCAAGTATACTATGAATGCAAAGGAGTAGATGGCAGTCCCTAAACCCTCAATCCATATGCATTCACTCATTGTAATTGCATTTTAATTCTATTTAAATTAAATTTTATGGAAATATTTTGTTGTTTTAGGATATTTTCAATCATTTTCCATAGAACTAGGGATTTATTTGATGGTTTTGAATCCTCTTGCATATATTTGCCTTCTTTCTATTTATGTCACTTTATTTCAATTAAGTGTAAGATTTTGACCCACAAATCCCTAGGATAACAATAAGATTAATGGCTTGTTAACCACAATGCCAAGTTTTCATCCATGAGAGATAGTCCCACCATATTTAAGGTTTGTTTCCATAAATGTAGTTAGGTATCAAAAAATACTAGGTAGTCATCACATTCCTAATACTCACATTCTCACAAAAACCTCTTGGATTGGGATGGGACCAATATCCATAAAAGACATGACATAGATCTCGATGGGATTGATAAGGTTTCAAGAGGAATTTATATGTTATGATAATGGTTTTTAAATTTTTGGCATATTAAATTTGTTGTAAAGGTGAGATGTTTGAATCCATGGAGATGTCAAATCCAATGTGCCACTTATGCCACCATTGGCTAGAAGCTAGAGGGAAGGATTATGATGGAGATTTACAATGATGTAGTGCCAACACATATTGAAAATTTCAAGCTCTATGTGACAATGGGCATTGGCCCTCATTCTTAAGATAAGTTTTGGATTTTAAATTTTAGTAAAATTGCATATAACAAAGAAAAAATAACATTCTATAAAGTTGTAGAAGAAAGAAAATGAAATGTACTAAAAACATTTATTTGTCATCAAAATTTCATTTGGAAAATAAAGGTGAATGAAATTATAGGATTGATGGCCAATTTACTCACTTTCTTAGGCACCATTTGTTCACTATAGGTTGCAATCCCTTTTGTCCTCTCTAATCCTATGTTATGTCTCCTCTATAGATCGTGGTATCTTAGTAGGCATAGATTGGATGCTCAATGAGGATTGTAGGTTGCAGACACACACTAGATTGGATGCTCAATGAAGATTGCAACTCATAGGTGCATAGATTGGATGCTTAGTGAAGATTGCAAGTTGTATTCATGGGTTAGGTTAGGTCTAATTTGTGCACATATAGTTAGTTTAAAATTGATTTGGGAATTATGTTTAAAAATGGGATATACATATATATAAAATAGAACTGTAATTTTTTTTCATTATATATGTAAGAAACATGTTGTGTCAAAGCAACATCAATTACAAAAACACCTCAAGGAGTTTTCCAAAACACTACATAATTCTAGTTTGTTAAATACAAACAAAAAAATAGTTACTGACATAGCATTCCAAGTGTTTTTGTAGGTAGCTTGTTGAATAAACTAACATAAAATGAAGATAACATGGAAAAAAATTCATATTGTAGTTTATTTCACATTGTTCTATTCTTTTGGTTCCTCTCCAGCTTGTTTAATAGCCTCATCTTTGATATCCATGGGGACCTAATATCCGGTTTCATCCTTTTCCTCTCCTCCATGAATGGATCTCTGAGTGCCATTGTTGTTGGAAGCCAATGACAAAGTTTCCATACATTAAGCTAAAATTAGAGTCTGCAACCTGTCACACTCAACCTCTATCAAATCCAAACGACCCATGAAACTAAGAAGAAGACATGAAACATTTGCATTGTGAGAGATGATGGAACTATTGTTTGTTTCCCAATTTCCTCATGCATTCGAAGGATTTGCTTAATCTCTTAGGTTTCTTATCCTTCCATTACTTCCCTCTCTATTTTCCTTGTATTAAAAGGAATGTATGCCTTGAACACTTATCCTAGAGCACTTTCACGACCTAGCGAAAGGCCTCGAACTTCCTAGAATCCATAATGGCACTTGAGTGGAACCCCTTGTTAACAAAAAATAATCGAGAGCATACTTCCCCTCATTCTGAGATACCATTACACCACTTCAAAGAATGAATAGAGGCTCATGAATTAAACCCACCTCTACCACAAAAAACCTAGATACAATCCACCTCCACCTAACCATGATTGCAGTGCCCCCCTCCAATTCCACCCTAGACCAAGCCTCAAGGTGGTAAAGAAGACACAACTTCCAATCACAACAGTTCCCATATGCATCCCCCAGTTCTAACTCTGCCAGTTTCACTCTTGTGAACAATCACAACAATTAGTTACAGGATTGCTCGCATGTTCCTGTCATCCCTCCACCAAATTATAAACATGTGTGCCCATATGGATAGCCATGCCAAATGTCGTATAAGTTAACACATCATCGTCTCAAATTTAATGGAGCAATATGCCATTGTTAAACTATAGGATATGGAGAGAATGAAACTCCCCATTTTGCACCATTTTCCCCATATGTAGAAAGGATGTTGGCTTGGCCCAAGCATCCACTTTAGTATTCAACAATATTCTTACGTGATATATGGATATATGACCAAATTGAAGAACAATTTGGTTGATTCATTCCACCGAACTTTGTAATTGATGCCCTCCTGGGTTTGAATGAAATATAATGGCACGAATGATAATCATAGAGTCCTTGACAACCATCAATGTCATGATTCCTTGTGATTTGGAAATATTTAATCCACAACATAAAGAATAGGCCTCAGTGATATTTTTAGACCCCAACCCAAGCCCCTAGGCGTAGTGAACCAACTTGTTCTTCCTAGGATCATGAAGACTCCCACTCGCTCCTCCCACCCCTATTATTTAACACACACACACACACACACCATTATTGTGTGTGTGTGTGTGTGTGTGTGTGTGTTTTGACGTTTTAAAATATTATATATATAATACATAATAGCTGTAATATATGTTTTAATATATATAGTTGTAACAATAATGACGATGATGATGAAAATAACGATAACAATAATGATGATGATTATTATTATTATTATGATGATGATGATAGTGAGGAGGAGGACAAGGATGATGACAATGACGATGATGATCATGAAGAAAATGATGATCATCATCCTCACAACAATCACAATGAAAATGATGAAAGTAGGCAAGATATTAGGGATTCCATACACATCCATTGTGAATATTGCACCCCCATTTCCTTCATTCATCATTGAAAAACCATTTTGTTGACTAGTGATCACTAAGACATTTTTGAATAATTCTATTCCATGGTTAAATTCTTTTTTTAGTGTCTAAGAAAACTTTAAAAAAGATAAGGGCCATTGGCCTTGTCCACGTTATTAAATCATCCATAGTGAAGATTTCCCATTTGACTAAAATTAGGCCAAGGCATCACTTATTTCCACCATCACATTCCCAAGTCCTAAGTGCACTATCCAAGTCAAGATCCAAGGTTACACATGTTAAGGATTATAAGGGTCAAAGTATAGTATTTTGTCAATCAGGAATAGGGAATTACTATTTGGATTTACCCTTTGCTCATTCCAAAATTCATCCTTATTTTGAAATCTTCACAATTTGAAATATTACTTAGAATGTTTTTAGATATCTAATGCTTATTTTTTAAACAATTCTTAGACATATCTTGGTTGGATTGATCTGGGATTTCTCCTAAATCCAAATGGATATGGTGGAGAGATTGGGGATCATTGCTAGAAAGAATTGAAGGAAGACTTCATTACCGGTGTAATCAATGGCTATCTATAGGGTGGAGATTAACTTTACTAAAATGAGTATTTGAAGCCATATTGATATCTTGGCACTCTCTTGCCTATATTCCAAAAGGATTTTTGGAGAAGATATGAAAATCTCATCTCAGATTTGTATGGGTTGGGAAAGATGAAAATAAGGGCACTCATTTGGTAAAATGGTAGGAAGTAGAAAAAACCAATGAAGAAGGAGGTCGAGGATTTAAGAACATGCATATGTTTGGAAAATATCTAACTGCAAAATTTTCATGGAACCTTTTAACAAATGAAAAATTATGGAAGAAGGTTATATAATAGAAGTATACCAACTGGGATCATTCTAGACTCAGTCAAGTGTCCAAGGAAAAGTATACAAAATGCTTCTATTCACTAGAAGGTTCTAGTACAATCATTTCCTATGATAAAAAACTTAACTAGATTGGAAAGTGGGGAACGGGGAGAAAGCAAGGATAGGTGCATATTTTTTTTGTTAAGATGTGGAGATAGTGTTAGGTTGAAGAGATGATTGTATTTTTTGCAAGAAAATGGTATTTTCATGCTTAGCCAAGTTGGTAATCAAAATGCTACCAACACTTAGTAGTAGGGGTGGAGGTATGCTTAGGTTATAAGATTAAATGGAAATAAGGATTATCTATGGAGTGCTATAGTTGAACTTAAAATAGGTCACATTAGGCTAGAAGTTGAACCTGATTCTTTAGCCAAGGAAAAAAATAAGAGTCTAGGGGTCCACACATAAAGATTGGGAATACAATAAATGTTCAACATTGAGTAGTAAGAGCGATTATGGTGGTGGAAGTAAGTATGTAAAGTAAAGGCTGCTAAGAAGAAAATATTTTTTATCTAGTTAGTAATAAGGAATAAGGTTTTAACACGAGATGTTATTTCAAAAGGGAATGAACATGGACCAATTTTCTTCATGCTTACAATTTTTCAACTTTTTATCTAGGCCCTATTTGTTCTATGTATTTCTTTTTTATAAAAGGGATGTAATGGAGTATATTTGCATTGTTATTTATTTAGTGTTACTTATTAGAAAATTGGGTCCAATAATTATGGTCTCCGTGAGTTAATAAAGGACATCTGTAGCTTATTTTTGTACATAAAATAGTAAATAGTTGTGTTTTTTGGAAAATTTGATGGATGATGCAACACAATGAACTATTTTTTTAAGCACAAATATGCATATCCTTTTGTAGCATGTTGCATGCACTCAAGAAATGTGATTTCCATTCTTTCTATGAAAACAAAATGTGATTTTTTCCATGAAAAAAAAATCTTATTTGGATTCAACATGTCATATTACAACAATTCTCTCTTTTGTTCTTCGATAGCTTATCTATTGAATGACACTAGATTTGCATACCACACTGATAACTTACTTTGTAGTAACAATTGACTAGGATTCTAATAATTTTCCCAAAATATCATAATGCCAAACACACACTATATTACCACCTTTTCCTATACCTATTCCATGTTCATGAGTATTAGGGCATAATTTCTCATCAATGTAAAATATTCATCTATGATATGAATCCTTATGGGATCTTCCTTTTTTGGTTTTAATATAGCAATGAAATCATTGATCACATACTACACTAAGATGCTCATAATTTTGCAAGAATAATATAATTCATCTAATAAGGAAATTAATCTAGTAGCTTTGTTAATGGAAGGAAAACTAACTGAATTCACCAAATCTAAATTCAGCTACAAATATAAACTTGAAGTATTAAAATGCAGAGATCAACATAATAGCAAACATGTTATAGAAATTTAACTATAGTCATATAATAAATCCATAAAAAAGAATAAAAATAATAGCATAAATTGGATAGCAGATAAATGTCTTTCCAAATATAAACATAATTATATTCCTCTAGACTCTTTTTAATCCAACCATAGGTTTTCATATTGTAGCTTCACTCCTAAGTTGAGGGCCATAATGTGAAAATGGTATCTTTCTCTCATATCCCAAACCTCAAGGAACTAATGGAAAAATAATGCAGCAAAACCAATGACAAAATCCTTTCCATGTAAGTGTGATACACAATAGATCAAGATAAATGGAAAACATAGATAACATATATCGTGATTCATGATGTGAATGATTTTAGAAAAGAATTCAAGTTAGCATTCTATTGTGTAACTCAATAGATCTGAAAAATAGAATATAGATGTTAACTTGAGAATAACATAGCAGATCCACACAATATACATCAAAATAACGAACACAAGAGAATTATAGAGA
Source organism: Picea mariana (assembly GCA_032191745.1). Classification (NCBI taxonomy): domain Eukaryota; kingdom Viridiplantae; phylum Streptophyta; class Pinopsida; order Pinales; family Pinaceae; genus Picea; species Picea mariana. The sequence continues at coordinate 418,450 of JASDQU010103105.1, read as the reverse complement.
AAACCATTGAAGTAGGGTAACACCATTAATTATTCCTTAATGAAGGAATCACTCCATAAGAAATGCTTGCTACAATTACAATATACTTCACAATACCCCTCATTACATTGCTTCTACTTCTTTATATAATTCTATCTAACCTCCTATGAACTTTCTAGTGAAGGAACCTTCTAGTAGGTGGAACCTTCTAGTACTCCTTCTTACAATCATTGCTTTCACACTATGTGGCCACCTATATATTATTACTCCCCTTGGGTACTTTTCTAGGTACCCCATATTATCCTCCCTAGGTACACTACATTCCATCCCCCTTCAGATGTTTTATCCTTGAAACATGGGGAAAATCCATACAATTATGATCTACTAAGCAATGTAGTGAACTGGTACGAAGCACGAGCATCCATCCATCCTAGTAAACTGTGGACATGGGGTCCAACTGCTTCCTTTCCACCTCAATATGGATTTTTATTGATCCTTGATATGCTACTCTAATATCTCCATGCATTGTTGTTATTCCTCCATGTGCCTCTCGACTGGTTTCCCTTTTGGTTCCATGGTGGTCCATAATAAGTTTGTTGATACTCATTCCATTTCCTTGATGATTGTTGTTTCTCTAGGTGGTGTGGGTGGTGATGTGCATCAACCTTATCTCTCTGTTATACTTGCTTGGACTTTTCAACATGGGTTTCCTTTGAGTCATTTAACTTCTTGGATTTTTCTTCCTTTTTATGCCCTTCCTAGGATATTCTTCATGTTATTTTGTAGCTTCTTATTTTAATTCAACCTTGGACTCTTCATTTGATGTGTCAGTAGGTACTACAATTATTTTCCTAATAGGGACTTCTTCATGTGATAGAATGACAACCTCACCAACTTCTAAATTCATTCCCTACTCCACCTTCATCTTCACCTTGTGCATCTCCAACATTTCCTATGCCAAAGCAGGTTTCTGTTCTACTAGTCTTCGCCGACATGTTATGTACTCCAACACAAGTAATAACATATTATAACACTTTTCCTGGTAGTTCCTCTTTTTCCAAAAAAATTACTAAGAAAGATTCAGGAAAACATGATTCTTACAAATGTAGTATAGTCAAGAAAAATAATCTATAGAGGCATCCCTTCTTAGTTGGAGCAATTAATAAGACATGGTGTATTGGACACACCCATTTTTATTCTAGGGATCTTGTGTTTAAGGGAAATGTTGAGAAAAATAATGAAGCGCTGGCTCATCAATACCGAGTGGGATTTTCGTATCAACAACAAGAAAAACACTCAACTCAATGTTCTACCCACACTTTCGCTCAATTCCATCTTCAGGTAGTCGCTGCATTACCAGCTACACCCGAGCGTGCAAAAAAAGGGCCTCATAAAATTCACACACCATTGTTCTTTGACCCAGAAGCTCATGTGTGGATCTTGCGAGACAAGCACCGATTCATAGGAAAACATCATCAGCTGCACTCACTCAGATATGATCTTGACATAGTTCAAGAAAGCATTGGAGATGATGCATTGCAAATTTCCTTATTTGATGGTGGAAGTGAGGACGCTTCTGGATCTAAACAGAGAGGAATTGGGCCACTAGGAAGGGCATCCACCTTCCTTCACCAACCAATAGGAGAGAATTATCATATTGTCAATAATTACTATTGTAATATGCCCTCGCCAGTCCAGTTGAGAAGGGAATGCTGAATAATAGTTAGTATGTTAGTTTTTGGTCAGTGAGTCACTTTGTAAACAACCCTCACTAGTACAATTGAGAAGGGCATCGCAGAAATAAAGCAACAACTTCTTTTGTACATGCATGTAACTATAGAGGAAAAAGTTGTCTTGCATAGTATCAAGAGGGTTCTCCTCTCTTTTGAATAAACACATGGTATTTTTTGTGTCTTATTGTTTTATTTCATGCTTGTTGTATTTTTTGTCCAGTTCATCCTTGTGATCTCTATTGCATATTAGCTATGAAGAGTGGATATTTGCTTACATCTTTTTCTACCATAGTCTCTGTGACAAATGACAATGGGTTGCCTTTGGTGACCGGGACCTTCCTGGTCTATTGTTGCAAAATTATTCTGGTGGATTTGTCAAATATGAACTTTTAAAAGCTTACTACCTTGTTGGGCTTGTAAGGTGCGTGAAGCCCCAACTCCATCTCACCGACTTGAAGGCTACCATCAGTGAGGGGAACTTCTATCGATGCCTCCAGGATGTCGATATCCATAGGATAAGTGTCATTGTTTAGCACTTCTTCATCCATTTTTGATTGTTCTTCTTCAGTGGTTGTAGGTGCAGGTTCATCTATTGCGCTTTTCTCTGTTGTTATTATTTATGTGGTTTGCCTCTTATCTATTTCTCTTACTTCTACCTTAGCTACTGCTTCTTTCTCAGTTTATTCTATTGCTGCCACCGTTGCTGTTGCTGCATATGCTTCTGCTTTATCCTTGGCTTCTTCTACCTTTTGTTTCTTCTTTGTTGAATCCTCTTTCTTCTTCTGGACCTTTTCTTTCTTTCTTCTTTTCTTGTATGTCGCTTCCTCCTCTCCATTTGTTGAATCAGAATGCACAGTCGTTGTCATGGTTGTTGCTTTAATTTCCACCTCTTCTTCATCTCTCTTCCGAGCCTCTTCCTAGGAATTTTCTTCATCGAAGATCCTTTCCAAAGGATTTCCCTACCATCTAGAAATATCTTCATCATAGGTCCAAGAACCACAATGGACTTCTTCCTCATCCCACATGGTTGGAGTATATTCCAAAGTGTGTTTTTGTTTTCTACAATATTCTTTGACTACTTCCTTTGGGTCATGTTTGCGGAACCTTTCCTCTGTAAAGTGGAATGATAAAATCATATCTAATTTATATTGAGCTTAATTGATTCTTATGAAGGAGTATGATCCGACCCATAGTGGCAACGAGGGCCAAATGGATTTCTTATCATGCTAGAATGTTGCCCTGACTCCATGGGTCTCGGTTTCGTATTTGATCTCCTACAATACCAACCTATCCGGTACAAACCTTGGGAGCAAAAAAGGAGCTTTGATGGCTCCATATATTCTTATATACGTCTTGTGTTTCATGAGATACAAATCTCCAATATTTCAGAATATTACAAAATCTTTACCAGTCATACATGGAGTAGATGAGTCGAAGATGAATTTGTAGAGTGGTGCCAAGAAGTAATAACAAATCCTGTGATACTTAGTCCTGTATTTGTGCTCCCAGAGAACTTTGTAGTAAATGTGTATGGGAGGGTTAGTTGGATTCTAGTCCTAACCCATATTGGGATATTGATGGCACATGCACATTATGTCCAGTAGGTAAGAGGACAAATGAAAGATGGGGAAATCGTCGAGAGTGGTTTCCTTGACTGTTATGATGGAGTCTTCCAGAGACAATGATAGGAAATCAACCTCGTTAAAGGATGATCTATTGTAAATGCAATAATATATTAGGGGAATTAGGGATAGTGTGGACTTTGATGCATCCTTATCCTCATATATCCTGCATAGAATCACCACAATATACTGGTATGACGTCCCTAGAGAAATGGTGGGATATTCTCTAGAGGGTTTGAGTTTGAATGTTTTAGCAACCTTGTACCAGATTTTGAATAAATATTTCACCTTTTATGGGAATTTTGTGATGAGTTCATCATCCAATGACAAACTCCCTCTTTCTAAATGATAGCAATGGGCTACGTCAGATGCCCAAAATGATTCTATGGGTTTCCCCTTAGCATTGAGTATATATCAGTTGTCAAAATATATGTGTCTGAGGCATAGACACATAGGTGAGGTGTTGGGTGATGTCACCAACTAGCACAATTGGTTTAAGGCCAAAATCATTGTAGGTCTGAGCAGGGTAAGGAAAGAAAGGGTTTTCTCACATGTGTATCTCCCCTAACCCAATCTTAAATTTAAAATTGAAACCAAAGAATGCAGTGAGAGATATTATGTCAATGTTCTTACCTATCATGCAAGTTAGACATAGACAAAAGCAGATTGGTGGACGGGTGATGTGCTTCCTGGGACAAAGCTATTTACTCACACAAAAAAATCTCTCTTTCTTCTTCTCGGTGATGAGTAATATGATTCAAGGTGGGGAAAATACAAATTGAGGGATATCGTTTTATAACCTATTGGGTGCGAAGTTTGAGATACTAGAGGAGATCAGAAGAAGTGTTTCGGTGATGTCCGGAACTAGTCCGGTTGCATTGACATAAATGTTGGGTACTCCTCCATTTGCACCAACAAAGTTCGTGGGAACTCCTCCTGTTGTACCATAGAAGATGTTGGGAACTCATCCTATGTTAAGGTTCACATTCCAAATAAGTTGTGAAGAAGTTTGTTGGTGTGTACCAAGAACAATGATGCGAACTCCTCCTATGTATCAGAGGAGTCCGTGGAAACTATGTCGATATGCCAGAAATTGTTTCTTAAAAATGGTTAAGTATTAAGCTCTCTTGTTGAGGTTCCAACAAAATCCAAATAAATGCAAGTGAAGGAACTTATCAAAGAAGGATGGGCAGACTCTTAATGAAGGTAAAAAAGTTGAAATAACCTAGAGACACTTAAAACAAAAAATGGGGGTCCCATTTTCTTGGTTAAAATTGACTCTACAAGCAAGGACACAAGGTAAAAGGAAGGTGTGGATATCTGGAACAACAGGTTCTTAGGGAGTATGTGCCTATACTTATCAAACACCTCCTTTCCTAATCTTCTTGAATGTTGAGATATCATTATGGGCCTACAAACTAGACATGCAAATTTACCCTTTGTTTGAAGACCTACAAGATATGTAATGATGTCAGTTATTCAAAAAATGAAAGGATAATTGATAAAATTATATATTGTTAAAGTGTTGTACTTTACATACCACAAAAATGTGTTAGGCATGGGGCATCATGAATTTTCCATGTAAGTATTTTATGACATTGAAATTGTTTTTCCCTACTGGTTTGGATATGTTTTACATAGTGATGCTAGCCCAAAAATTTAGGATTTTGTCAATAAGAGGCTCAATATATACATCCATATATTTAACTTGGTACCTACCTAATTATTTTAAAATACACATATTTATTACCTTGTACATATAAGAAATTATGTAACAAACAAGACAAATAAAATGTTATCTTGAAAATATTATTGTAAACAAATATCTAGAACAATCATTGTTGACATTGTGTGCTCCCTCTTTATTGAAATCCAAGGAGGAATGTTGTTTTTTTATAAAAAAAATAGGCCACACTAGGTAAACGAACTTGAACTATCCAAACGGCCTGACACCATTAGCTACCATTGATAGCCTAACATTACTAGGTTCTTCTTTAAAAAATAATCATCTTTCTTTGATGTCCCTAAATGTATAACCATTTGAAGGAATTCACATAACATCATGTTCAATTATATTTTGTATGGTAATCCATAAACTATGTCATGTTTTTACAACTGAACAATCATTCAAAATGTAGAATTATGGGAATATGAAAAAGAAATTTACAATGCCTTATTTGTTACTTGATCGGTTCGATATCTACTAGTTCCACATTTAGGGAATTCCAACTTTATTACATATTTTCCATAATATATATGTAACACCCATGTTTCCCCCAGCTTGTAATCAATCATTAACCATAATCACCATGATATGGCATGGGAACAATGTAAATGTATTATTGTTTAGATTGCCAATAACTAATTGTGGGGGGTGAAGCATCGAAGTACTGGCCATGGTATCACTAGAGGAAAGAATGTGAAAACTATAAGAGAGGGTTCATTATATCGAATGACCCCAAAACTTCCCAAGGAGGAATTAGTTAATGAATAAAGAACCGATGGTTGAACAATCAACCAACCCCATGAATGGAAGCATGGTCTAGCTGAAGAATGTCAACTCAAAGTACCACATGGTCCTGCAAACCCAGACTGACCCGAGTTTTCCTTCTGACAGAAGGAAAAATATAGAAGGGAGGTGCGTGCAAGGCACGTAAGAGAATAAGGAGAAGAGTAGAGAATGCGGGAAGCTCCCCAACTGAGAATGAGTAGAGGGTCATGATCTTGATGTTGAGGAATAATATGATAAACCTCATCGAGGCCATAACAAAGAGGAAAATATCTGAGAGTTTGCAGAGAAAAGAACCCGAGCAGAAGCTGAAACAAAGAAAGAATCCCTGAGAAACTGCGAGAGTTCCCTGGTGATATCATGGCCTGGCGCAGGGGTGGCTAGAATGCTAAGAATGAATACCCCTGAGCCTATGGTTGGGTGGAGAGGCAAACAACCATAGTCAGTTGGTTGGTGATCAACTGTAATAGATAAGTATTTTTATGCCCGGTATCCTAGAATTGAAATGCATGATTTGGTAATCTGTAAATGTGATAACTTGTGCCTTGCGTAAAATGGATGATAATGGTGTTTATCGTCCTTCTATAAAATATTGCGTTTGATTGGCGGTATATTGTTTGGATGTTTGATATTTTTTACTCTGGTGGTCCAACTGACCGAATATTTTGAGATGGGGTTAACTGGAATTCTTAAGCCCTGCTGATCCCTCGAATTTCTCCTTCGTGGGAATATTGAGTTCAAACTCTGTGGAAGGAGGGAGCCTCCTTTAGATCTTTCATCTGTGTGACCAAGGGCTCGTGCCCATGGCCTTGAAAAATTCCTGGCCAAGAGTCAAGCATGTAACCATGAGAATATTTGGAGGTCCTATATGACCAAGGTCTAGGAACCCTGCGCTAAGTCCAAAAAGAGATAACTCTTGATGGCTTTGGAGCTTCGGGAGCTCGAAGCCCTGGGATGCCAAACTTCACGATAGTCAAAATTACCTGAAATCTCAAGTAACAAGAGTCGTAGAGGAATCAAGAACTTGTCAGAGGAGATGAATGTGAGTCGTTCATCGGGAGGAAAATCGATCTCAGTCGTCATATCAACCTAAAGATCCATTGGAGTTAACAGATCAAAAACCAGTCATTCGATTAGATCGATGGTTGGGAATCATTGCGGAGCACGAAGGTGAAATTAACGAATGTGCTAGTTAACGGTCCAAAATCAACCAACATCATTGATCCCGTCGGGGTGGAGGATCAACGACCATGATTAAACAAACTTAGGCGAGCACTTTTCAGATTGCAGAGATTGAACTCTCTGATAAAGAGCAAGCACATTGGGGTTCCGCAATTGGTGTGAACCATTGATCTATGAACAAATTGGTATTGGCCAGATCTCAACCATGATATTTGAAGGATGTTGAAAGACGATCAGACCGGAGAGATGAGGGACGATCAGACCAGAGCGATGAGGCATAGTGACGCCATCCATGGTGACGTGGATTTAAGCTTGACGAGCCATGTGTTACCTGGATTCATGCACATCACCTACCTCATAGAGCCTTTGGAATGTGACATGTGTCATCTCGGGTGAGGGAACGTGTTGCTCCTGACCCATATATGTGTCAACGCTTGGTACCTGCCCATCTAACCAATGGGTTGGTGAAGGGACTGAAACTTTGGGAGTCTGGGACTTCGAGACTCCGGAGGATTTGGGGTGTAGTATCGCAGAGAGTTCAAAGGGATCCAAAGTGTCAGAGTATATCCTAGCCATTGGCATAGGGAGGTACGTGGAGATAGATTGTTAACTCCGGAGAAGAACCACTTCGGAGGAAATGAAGTGTGGTGCTTCGAAAATCCTTGAAGCCTGAAGTAGCGGAGTAGATATGAGCCGTCCATTGGTAAGGACAGGTGTCACCATCTCCCTCTCTCTAGATCAGAAGTACTCTGGAAGAGTTGAAGAGTGAAGGGTCGAGAAATCCCAAAGGCCAAAGCATTGAAGTTCATCATGATCGTTGAATAGAGGAGGACACCTGGAAGAAGATATGCCACTTTGGAGAAAAGTCACTCCAGAAGAAAAGTGGTATTGCGTGGGTAAAAAAATATCGAATTTATGAAGCCTGAAGTCCATCTAGACCGTAGCTCCAGAGGAGGATACGTGGCAGTAGATCAAAGAGTCTGGGAGGTAAGAGCTGTAGAATATTTGTGTGCAACAAAGTGCAAACTTTGTGAAGTCACAAAGAACGGAGTAGATCTGGACCGTTAGATAAAGAAAGACACGCAGTGGAGATCCGTGTACTCTGGGAGAAAAGCACTCCAGAGGAAAATGGAGTAGTGAAGCCAAAACTCTGGAAGCCCAAACTGCCGAAATAAATCATGGCCATCGATTCTGAGAAGGACACGTGTCAAGAGATTGCAAAATTCGGAGAAACGAGCAAGGGAAAGGAGGAGCTGTTGACTGGAAGTAGTTCGAAGCTCTAAAAGGTAAGAAGCTAAAACCTTGATCGTTGATTGCGTGGACACGTGGTGTCATCTCTGTCACTTTAGAGGTAGATAACTTTGGGGGAAAATGAGGAGTGAAGTCCCAAAGTGACGAAATGCATCGAAATTGTTCGTTGGAGAAGGACACATGGCGCTTGATCCACAACTTCACGTGGAAATTACTTTGGGGAGAAAATGTTTTGGAGTGTTCGAAACTCCTGAACATCGAAGTCCTGAAGTATATCATAGTATTCATTCAAGAAGATCACATGGTACTTGATCTGTAACTCCGGGTATAGAGCACTTCATAGGAAAGAGGTGTTTGGAGCACTCAGAACTCTCGAAGCTAGAGTCGCGAAGTAAATCTCAGTCATGGAATGTGAAAGGAGTGTGGATTGTAGATCTGATCCATGCGTGTTTGTGAGCCTGGATTTCAGCGGATTTGGAGTCAGGGTTGTCGAGAACACCTGAAGCTTTAAGTTCCGAAGTGTGCGAGAAACATATTGAGTCGGACCCACGTAGAAGTACCTTAGCCTCGACCAATGAACACCTGAGGAACTTGGGAGAGGTATATCTGCCAGTTCTAAGCTCAGTTCTGAGCATGGAGACCATGGTTGGAAAGCTCTGGATGAGAATAATGGGATAGAGGCCCCGAATGGAGGTCTTGATTTCTTAAGAAGAACAAAATTTCTTCACCCCAACATGGGTGTGTTACAAATTGGTATTAGAGAATGAAAACAATACTTGGGATCATGCACGAGTCGTATGAAAATATTTTTGGAGGAATTTAAGGGGTAACACCCTATCTTACCACATTCCTAAGAGGTTTAGTTGAACCTCTACCAAAGAGAGGAATGAAACCCGTTGTTGTTTATAGATGTTTTGACGTTTCAAAATAAATAAGCCGACTTCACTATGCAATTGTATGTGTTGTTGTATAGTCATGAGATTTGGTTACCAAGGCTAAGATGAGCCTATGGAGAATATTACTGCCAAACATAAAATTTCTGCATAAATTCCTTGAGTAGAAGGATGTAGATTAAAATACAATTGGAATTTTACCCAATGATATTGAATCATGCTAGTCTGTGGCAAAGGAAGCCTATCATTTCTTTGGTAAATGATAGTCGATCCTACAGGAGTGGAATTATGCTGATGGGAACTAATAGAAATAATTGGATGTGAACGGATGGAAAGGATCCGTAGTAGTAATAATTACTACTTTAATGAAGGGTTAAAACTTTTGTATGTGTATAATCCCTCATGATCAGAGGAATGAGTCTAACGACCATTCTCTGAAAAGGGAGAGCATGTGCAACTCTCGAGCTTCGAAGGGAACTAAAAAAGGAATTTTGTTTCTTTGTACAATAATTGTTGGGCAAGGTTTTTCCTAATCAAGATGATAAATAGATCTGTAGAAGTATAGTGTGATTGAGTGAGAAATCATAGTAGCCTCCCTTGCTTGGTGGATAAGAAACTAATCTGCCAGAATTCTTGTGGGAGGGGGAGAGTGGCCTCCATCCCTGACTATTGTTGAACATAAGGAAGAATTCTAGGTGTAATGGTTAAGACTGATCTTGACCTAAATATACTCTAGATTTTTGAACTAGGATACTTAGTAAGTAACATAACTCGAAATTGCATTTTGGATTGAAGGGAATAGTCCAAATGTTATTAGACATTAAAAATTTATTATAATTAAGGTAAAATGGTTGATTAAATGTTGATCCTGAATGTGGTAAAGGAAGTGTTGGGGAACTTCTAGAAGTCCAATGGGTAAGATTGACATCCAATGGTGGATGGTAACCATATAGATATAGTTGGAAGCTGGATTGGCTGCCCTATTACCTTGGGCATGGTTTTAATTTCCCATATTGTATTTATAAGTTGGGTAATGATCTATGGAAATCAAGGCAAGAGTGTTTTCTTGCTAGCTGTTATTGTAGAGAAGAGATAAAAGTAACCTTTGTTGGTTATTAAGAGAGGGAAACATCAGTATGAGTTATAACTGTGATATTAGTCATGTAAGTGACCATAATATTTAACTAAAGAACACTAATGATAAAACTAAACTATCAAGGTGAATAAAGAGGTGCAAGAGATACACCTGCATATACACAAATATGTGTATACATATTTACGAGAATAATATGACTGCAAGCTATCAAATGAGAGGGAAGCTCAATGTTGAGTGATCTTATGAGACTTATCATAAGAATTATTTGAATATCCTTGGGAGAAGGATATATAAGTTTGATATGTCCATGCGTGTGAATGACATGGAAAAATGTGCAAGCAATGACCTTGCATGATGAATGTTTGGACTGTGTGTGTTTATGATTGAGTGCATGTATTTAATGCATTATGAAGCTTCTTGATATGAAGCATGATAGTAATATTAGTTAGGTATGAATGATATTAAATGTGAAAGTGATGCACATGTATGATGTAAGAGTATAGGTATACTAAAGGCACGAGGTGACTGCCTAAATGAGAGAAATGAGGGACAAGAATTGCACTTGCCAAGATTGAGTGAATACCATGGATGCATGGTTGACTCCATTCTGAAGAGTCATGAAATTTCTTTTTTGAATGATAGATTGAGGGAATGTAATCCATTTACCCAGGAAAGGACAGTATAAATAAATGAAAGAGTAAATGAGAAAGGATGGTCTGTTGTCAGGATAAAGAGGCAAATAATTATTCCTTGAGGATCACATGAGAATGATTTTGAACAATCATGAGTTGAATAATTTTAAATTAGAGATGTATGTAGGCTGTGAAATACACCCATGGCATCTACACATAGGCTTTTGATTATGCATATGGTTAAGTACATCATGGATGTAAATTAACAAAACTAGAATATGTGTGGATACATAATTTGGATGCATGACAAAGATGCATGTTTATACTCCTTATGAAATATTTGGTAAACAACTGAAGCTAACTCGAGGTTGAGGCCATCACAGATAGTGGAGGATATGCAATAAGAAAGTTGCGTGCTGAAGGAGTTCCCTGTGGAGGAACTGCGTGAAGACTCTGTTAGGAGAACATAGTCACAACCTTATTGACTGCTGAGAATTAAGCTATGAGCTACAAGCTTATATGCATATATATAAGAATCCTGGATTACATTTTGAAAACCATCATATAACGAATAGAAGACTAATAATGAATCTTGACCATTCTGAAAACCGAATGGTAACATGTAGGATGCACAAGTTCATGATTCATTATGGACAAAAGGACTTTCTATTAAAGCATGATGATGTATCCTAAGAGTTAGGATGCACCTAGCTGAGGCTTCTCAAGAAAAGAGAAGAAAGATCACAATAAGAAGTAGATTGCATAAGTAAAGGGGGGAGAAAAGGAGGAACACTTTTCTCACCCTAAGAACCCTGAATTGTGTAACAGAGCCTTAGGATTAAAAGAGAAGTTGTGGAAACCCGTACAACTGTTAAAAGGTAAATAAACCCCCCAGGTATGATTAAATGAATAGGCTTTTTTGAAGCCACATCAAGCAAGGGTAGTAATGCTTTGGAAATAACTTAGCTGGACTGAAGGTCCCAGACCATGTAGAAGGAGATGGAAAAGGCAAGAGCCCTAACTCTTTCTTACTGTGCATTATGTTTTTCTCTGAGACGAGAAACGAGTGTGCTGATGGAAGTAAATGTTTTGACACCATAATGAGATGGTTGTATGACTGTAGAAGCAATCGAGAATTGTTGGTGTTGCACTCATGAAAACATTTGAGGATAATGTGATGAAGTGCATAAAGATATGATAGGACATTTTGAAGAAATTTGATGGATTTGAATGTTATGACACATGCATTTTATTTAATACTACAACTAATGTACTTGTGAATATGATGATGCATGCTATGTATAGAAAGGAATTGGAGTTTTTGAGGAAGACAGTTGCCAATGATGGGAAACCTCAAGCAGATGATGACCATGAGAATTTTGCGATTGAAATATTGTTGATAGGGCTGTAAAAATCCCCATAAAGCAATGTTGATGAGGTAAAAATCAGAAAGAGTGTGCTAGAAACCAAGAACCGGTATAAAAATGTTCATTCCTATGTGGCACAAGGTATGAATGGATTTGGTAAGAAACCTTCTGAAATATTTTATTGTCTTAATGTTATGTGTGAACTTTTGAAATACAGTTGTATGCCTTGGATACCCAAGTAGGGTATGATTAAGGAAGGATAACCTGAATGATGGAAGTGTGAACCTCTAGTAGTAAGGACTGTTTGTAATCCTTGGAATAATTCATGAACTGATATGTCATGAATGCATTGACCAATCAAGGAATTCTTAAAGGCATTCATGTGAAACCTTGAGTCTCATGAGTGACGATTTAAGGTTGTGATCGATTCAGAGCAGAAAGTATGGTTCTGCTAAAATAATAAATATGGACAGAGAATCTATATGGTAATAAGTTGGCTAAATTCCAACACACCTTGGTGAGAGTGCCTAACCTGAAAAGTGATAATTTGAAATTGTTTCAAGTAGGCATTATGTGTGAATGTGGCCATGAACATTGGCACATTGATTAAATTCACTTAATGTTGAATTGCATCTGGAAAGGTTGATATACTGAACTGATGCATGTGTAAGGAATGAAATTTCCTTTTTCTTTATATCATCGAATAGATAAAAGTGATTTGATTATTAGCATGCACAATTTAATAATTGTTTGTGATGTCATTATAAAGGTGCAGTGAAAATATATGTGCATGGGAAACTAACAATTTGTTTGGTTGATTGAAGTTGAAAGTGCAGGAAGAAAAGAGTCTTGGATATGGCAGTGCTATAAGTCCATAAGGAAGACTAATTACATGTTGAGCCAAACCACAAGGAATGGTGTTTTATTTGAATCAAATGCATTTGATTGTTAGTGTGCACAGTCCTGAAATTGTTTGTGAACCACTGCAAGTGTGCAATGAAAATATAATGTGCAGGATAACTAACAATTTGTTTGGATGAGGGATGTTGAAATTGCAGGAAGCAAAGGGTCTTGGATATGGCAGTGTTGTAATCCCATAAAGACAACCATGTGGATACAAATCCACAAAATGCGTAGATGAGTATTGTGCTAAATTGTGAAATTTTTTCTAGAATTGTATGCAACAATAAAATGTTTTTGCATGAAACTATGATTAATGTTCTTATTGTCCAAAAATAAATAATTTTGAAGGTAGGTAAAGAAGGCCAAGAGGTTGAAAAAAGACCTGACCAGGAAAGAGGGTCAATACTTCTGAAGGAGTTGAATGAGAAAGGCATGACAAGTGTTATTGAGAAAGAGCACCGAGGATGGTGTTCCTTTCAAGGGGGAGGGGATTATAACACCCTTGTTTCCCCCAGCTTGTAATTAATCATTAATCACAATCGCCATGATATGGCATGGGAACAATGTAAATGTATTATTGTTTAGATTTCCAATAACTGATTGTGGGGGGTGTATCCTCGAAGTATTAGCCATGATATCACTAGAGGAAAGAATGTGAAAACTATAAGAGAGGGTTCATTATATCAAATGACCCTAAAAATTCCCAAGGAGGAATCACTTAATGAAGAAAGAACCGGTGGTTGAACCATCAACCAACCCCATGAATGGAAGAATGGTCTAGATGAGGAATGTCATCCAAAAGTACCATAGGGTCCTGCAGACCCAGACTGACTCGATTTTTCCTTCTGACAGAAGGAAAAAGATAGGAGGGAAGTGCATGCAAGGCATGTAAGAGAATAAGGAGAAGAGTGGAGAATGTGGGAAGCTCCCCAACTGAGAATGAGCAGAAGGTCGCGAGCTTGATTCTGAGGAAGCATCTGATAAACCTCGTCAAGGTCGTAATAGAGAGGAAAATATCTGAGAGTTTGCAGATAACAGAACTCGAGCAGAAGATGAAACAAAGAAATAATTCCTGAGAAACTGTGAGAGTTACCTGGTGATATCATGGCCTGACATGGGGGTGGCCAGAGTGATAAGAATGAATACCTCTGAGCCTATGGTTGGGTGGAGAGGCAAACAACCACAGTCAATCGGTTGGTGATCGACTGTAATAGAAAAGCATTTATATGCTTGATATCCTAGAATTGAAATTCATGATTTGATTATTTGTAAATGTGATAAATTGTGCCTTTCTTAAAATGGATGATAATGGTTTTTATCATCCTTCTGTAAAATATTGTGTTTGATTGGTGGTATACTGTTTGGATGTTCGATATTTTTGACTCTAGTGGTATAACTAACTGAATATTTTGAGATGGGGTTAACTGGAATGCTTAAGTCCTACCGATCCCTCGAATTTCTCCTTCGTGAGAATACTGAGTTCAAACTCTATGGAAGGAGGGCGCCTCCTTTAGAGTTTTCACCTGTGTGACCAATGGCTCATGCCCACAGCCTTGAAAAATTCTTGTCCAAGAGTCAAGCATGTAACCACGAGAATATTTGGAGGTCCCATATGACCAAGGTTTAGGAACCCTGCGCTAAGTCTGAAAAGAGCTAACTCTTGATGGCTTTGAAACTTTGGGAGCTCGAAGCCCTAGGATGTCAAACTTAACGATAGTCAAAATTACCCGAACTCTCAGAGTAACAAGAGCCATAGAGGAATAAATAACCTAAAAGAGGAGATGAATGCGAGTCGTTCATCTGGAGGAAAAATGATCTCAGTCATCATATCGACCTAAAGATCCACTGGAGTTGACGGATCAAACACCAGTCGTTCGATTATATCGATGGTTGGGAATCATTGCAGAGCGAAAAGGAAAAATTAGCAGACGTTCTAGTTCACAGTCCATAATCAACCAAGGTTGTTGATCCCGTCAGGGTGGAGGATCAATGACCACAATTAAACACTGTCGGGTGAGAACTTTTTAGATTGCGGAGATTGAACTCTCCGATAAAGAGAGAGCACAATGGGGTTCCGCAATCGCTGTGAACTATCGATGTGTGAACAAATTGGTATTGGTCGGATCTCGACTGTGAGATCTGAGGGATGTTGAAAGGTGATCAGACTGGAGTGATGAGGTGTAGTGATGCCATCCATGATGACATGGAGTTAAGCTTGATGAGCCACGTGTCACTTGGATTCATGCGCATCACGTAACCCATAGAGCCTTTGGAATGTGACATGTTTCATCTCAGGTAAGGGCATGTGTCGCTAGTAACCCATCTACGTGTTAGCCCTTGGTACGTGCCCATCTAGCTAACATGGTTGGTGAAGGGACTAGAACTCCAGGAGTCCGGGACTTCAGGACTCCAGAGGATTTGGGGTGCAGTATCATAGAGAGTCCAAAGGGACCCAAAGTGTTGGAGTAGATCCTATCCGTTGGCATAGGGAGGCACGTGGCAATGGATTGTTAACTCTAAAGCAGAACCACTGCAGAGGAAATGAAGTGTGGTGCTTTGAAAATCCCCGAAGTGCGAAGTAGCAGAGTAGATATGAGTCGTCCATTGGTAAGGACAGGTGTCACCAGCTCCCGCACAATAGATATTCCTTGTGTAGGATCAAAATAGAGAGAAGTCAAGAACTCATGAAAATTTTGATTCTTTGTGACTTGGGCCTTACCAAATTGAAAATGCAATAGGTGGTAAATCTTTCTACGTTTTCCCATGAACAAGCAAATTATAAAATTGTACTACTTTGGTGGTGGAAATTAGTTCCATGTTATCTTTTAGGAATAGGAATGAATACCATCCTTTGAGTAGTATCTTATATTGTGTGTTTGCTTTCCATTCTTTTCTTTAGTATTTTAATGTTGGTCGATTTTCACACATTTATTTTCATGTTTTGGTTTATGTTTTAGAATAGTCTTGATTTCATGCATCTTTGATTGATTATAATAATGGATTTTCATTTATAGATTTATTTTATGGTGGACCAAGGTGATCGTATCACCCTATTTCTTTTATTACTGATGATTGTATTTATAGTTTAGAGAAACATGTAGATTGCAGGTATGATTGAGATTCTAGAGTTCTTACACACTCTTATCTATAGAACACGTCCCTAAGTTGGAGCCATTGCTTACCCCTCATAATGTATGAGAGGTAACCATGTGATTCCCATTACATGCTAGATATTTTTGCATGATTACCACCCTCGTGATGACATGATGTTCCAATTCATTTGATCATGAGCAGTTTATATTTGTCTTCTATAGCACAAATGTAAGAGATATTGTCACGTGATGATCTCATTTTCTCAGTGGATATTTCCACCTTGATGATTCCTTGGTGATGATAGCATTGTTCATGGTCCAATTGACTTGGAACAATGATGATGATGATGATTTACAAATGATGCTATATTGATGTTTATGTTTGTGATGCTTTATGTATTGTACAATGTCATATTTACTTCCTTGTTCATATATGTGTTAATGTCTCGTGTATTTTTCATGACTATTGTGAACAAGGTTTCAATCTAATAATGGATTGTAATTCTCTAAAATGATATTATTTTCCTTGTTGTACCATGGTGGTTCATAGTCATCTTCTATATAAGTGTCATCACTTTGGATTGAGTTGTACTACTAGAATCTTGGAAGGTGTAGTGTGTCCATATCCCAAATCACACTTAACACTTTTCATCTTCCCCATTATTCCATGCACATATTCCATTTTCCCTCTCATGATTGGTTTTCCATATGTCAAATCAAGGTTCATGTCTTATAGTCCTATGAGAAAAGCCTCATATCAAGAGCTATAAGCTCAAGGTAGATACGACCAAAAGGAAAAAATCAAAAGCCAAATAAAAATTTGGAGCTATGCCATCTCACTATGAGGCCAATGCCCCAAGTCCCATGTTTAAAATGAATATCTAAATAAAAAGGGATAAATCAAATAAGGAAAAAGGTAATAAAAGGGACAGGAAGAAATAATTCCAAGGAAATGGTAACTCAAAGCAATAAAGTGCACCCTCATCTTTAAAGGCACTCATATGGATTAATATATTTAACAAGACTTATTTGGCTATGCAAGTGAATTCATGAATTTACCCACCATTCATATCATCCATTACTACACCTACCCTTATTTAGTGCCCTAGGAACCACTCCTTGTAGGATTTGTCCGATGTAATAGGGGTTGATGTTGTTCCCACCATGGTTAAACTTGGAAAATGCTATAAATTCTATGAGTTATTGTGAAGTTAGAAAATGATACTTTAATGTTTCTCAACCTAATGGAACTTGGATTTTGACATGACTCATTACTTATGTTGCATTGGGATTTGTGTACCTACATTGGGACCTATGTAACTGCATTGGGATTTTTGATTTCCTTGGGATCCATAAGACCTACCTTGGGAACTGTGATGGTCTTGGATATTGTGAGACATGCATTAGGCATGATGACAGGAGCATGCACATTTCCTTGGATGCCACAAGTGACACATCATCACTTATTTTAAGGGTCTGACCTACTTTCTTGGACCATTTAACCGAGTTTGTTGCATTTGAGGACCACATGTGCCTACACTCCACCCATTTAACATTTTTTGAGGAGGATGTTGGCTTATTTTAATGAGCAACCTACCTTGGAGGCTTCACTCTCACACTTGTGGGGTAGTTTTAGCATTCCTTGGAGTATTTGAGGGGATGACCCTCTTATTTTTTCTATATTGACACATGTGAGGCATATATGGATCATTTTGAGGAGGATTTGTATCATTTTGAGGAGGTCAACCTTGCTAGATGGAGGAATTTGTTGTATTTGACTATGTCTATTCCCCTTTTGAGGAGGGAATCCACTTTGTAGAGTAGTTTATCCTCACTCATTATACATGTTAAGATGTAATACTATTTTATTGTAGAGGTTGTCGAGATCTTCTCTTATAAATGAGAGCCTCCTCCTTATTTGAACACTGGTTAGAAGAATTTGGAATAAATCTCTTTTTCACTTGTCTTTTGTCTAATGTTTTGTAGTGATAGAAGATCAACCTTTCATGAAATATGGCACATGATTCTTAGAGCATAATAGTTAGGGGTTTATTGTGAGTTTGGACTTGTCAAAGTATGCTTGGGAACCATAGAAGAGTGGTATCACTACATTGGAGAGGTAATTATATCTCTTGTTCATTTTCTTGAAGTGTATGAGTCTTTTCCCTATTATTCCTTGTGAACAAAAGAAACACTCATCCCCTTATAAAGTAAAGACACTTACTAGTAGTATTGGAGGTGGTGTACCCCTCCTTTCCATTTACTTGTAGTGTTTCCTTGCTAATCCTTTAGAATAATCACCCCCTCAAGGTGCATCGTGACCCCATTGCCCAAAACAAACCAAATGATAACAATATGGAGCAAGACAATAGCCAAGAAAGTAAAATAACTAAAAAAATAAGAAGAAAAAGAAGATGGGTGGAAAAGGAACCAAGCCAAGTGAAATAATATGTACATCAATGATACATTAATAGTACAACTCAATGTAATGACCCCACAACCATACCATAACTAACCAATTGTTAAGGTCTAGTTAAGACTCAAGATTATTTCTAACAAACACCGCTTTAGTCTTAAGTCTATACAAATGTATCATCTTAGCAACAAAAACCAGTGCAAAATATGATAACATATCCAAGTATTCAATCTGTAACACATGGTATAAAACCTCATGAGTACCAATGAAGATTCACTTGAAAACCCCACCAAATGTGGATGTTGAAAACTAAATCTGGAAAACTCATTATGCATCAAATGAACTAGATATCCTTTGAGTGGTCACTGAAGTGAACCCAAACGAATGAGATGGCAATCTTATGTGCCAAGATAAAAGAGAAGTAAGAATCATATGTCATCTGCAAGGTCAAAATACCATCACTGATAAATCCAAAGACTATGAAGCTCTCACATGTTGACACATTAAAAAACTATCAAATCTCGTTGATGGAAAAAAATGTTGAACAACATCCAAACCCTCTATATGAAAATCCTATAGCCAAAAAACCTCTTAGTAGTAAACCAGGTAAACTATTGGTACTGCTCCAAATCCTGAACCCATGTGTCCATCAAACATGTCAGACAATCCATCAAATTCCAAAAAGATGGCAAACTATCCATCCAATATTCAATAACCTCGAAATCATCAATCATCATATTATGAAACAATCAAATAATCCTCAATCATCCATCATCTTGAAAACATAAATTCATCTACAATCCTAAATCCTGAATCCAAAATCAATCATCACAAACTGAAATCCTATAAGTTAGACTTCAAAACTTGAAGTTTGACATGTCAATATTCCCCCCCCGTCGACTGAAAATTGAGAAGACTAGATAATGAGATATAACCCCCCTGAAAGTGGAAAAGGGTAATCAAACCACATTTGAGTGGATTCTGGAGACTCGATATTCAACTAAAAGACTACATCAAGCGTGTTTATTATTGCAACTATGTGAGAGATTCTCCAGCTTACAAACCTGTGGGATGTGGATCATTGAAGCTATGTGAGTCTTTCTCCATCTTACAAACCTGAGAGAAATCCCCTAATAAGGGTATGTGGTTCCTACCTGAGACAGAGCTGGAACGTAGAGATGACCTCCTCCATTCAGTGAGTTGAAAATAACTCCAAATGATTATCAAGTGGGAAAGGTGATCCGTTGAGTTAGACGTACTTGTGGCTGAGCACAAGGTGAACGTGTGAAATCCCAAAGTGTTGGGTGCATCATCATGTGAACATAAATGAAGATGATGTATTATAAAGTTGACGAGAAACTCCAGATTATTCTTCTGTGTGAGGTAGTGGGAAAGAAGATTTGTAGAGTGGATGTGGTTATGGACAAGCACATATGTACGTGTGAAGATCTAGTTCTTTTGTATAATGCAGTGAGCCAGAGATATGGACATCCCTATGGATGTGGACCTAGTGGATGAGCACTAGTGGGTGTATCAGATCCCTTAATTTATTGTTCAAGATTCGAACCTGCCTATAACCCTAATTGTAATGTAAAGGGTACAAGTCGACCCCACCTTAATGAGGTTAGAAATTAATGTAAAATATAATTAATCTGATTAATATTAATTATATTATAATCTAGTGAGGTTGGCCATGTTGTTCCAATAGACACTTTTGTTGAAAGGTTCAGGTTAGTATAAGTAAAAGTAAACTCCCCATTGAGGAAACACATCCTTCATGTGAGTTTGGAAATTTCAGCAAGTACACTTCTTTGGGAAAAGTGCACACCTCTCTTGGGTGCTAGATTTCTAGGGTTTGAGAACCCTCTTGTGTGCTAGGGGGGTTTATCTTGGTGGTGAAGGTATTTCTCTTGAGGAATATAGAAAAGAATTTGGCTGGATTTTCTTCCCTTGTTGAGAAGGGTTTCCCAAGATACTTCTTTTGTTCTTGTGCATGGTGTTTCTTCCTGTGATCTTGGTTGCTGCAACATTAATGGTTATGGTTAAATGAAAAAATTGGAATGAAATTTATTCCTAACCTAGCTTATTGAAAAATCAACATGGTATCAGAGTATAGGTCTTGAAAGAACCCATTGCACAAGCATCCACCAAGTCTCAACTCACCTTTTGCAGAACCATACGAGCCTTCTAGGGTTTCTAGAAAATTTCACACGGCCTCCCTTTCAGTGGTGATTCATCCCTTAATACTTGGATGCTGGGGCTACTTTTGGCATAGAAGAATACAACGTATTTCGGCGCATCTCTAGAAGATCTCAAAATGAAATTCCAAGAAATTTTGATTTTTGGCCCTAGGGTTTCTAGGGTACCGAAATTTCCTACAGAATATTAATTCTAGATTTCTAAAGAAATGTTCTCTTGAATCAGGAAGCATCTCTGTGACACTATAAAATTGATTGTTGGCAGTCATAAGTCCAAAATAATCCAAGGTTACTAATTCAACCTAATCATTAGGTTTTCAAAATCCAGTTGGCGAGAATTTGAATAAACCAATCAAATGAAGAAAATAGCATTAGTAGAAGATAGGTTTGATGGAGCAAGCAACTTCAACTCCCAGAAATCAAGGCTTCAAGTCACCCTTGAATAAGATGACCTCTTGGATGTGGCAACCAAAACCCTACCAGCCATAGCTACAGATATGGAGAAGAAGATAAGAAAGGAAGAAAATGTCAAAGCAATAAAATTAATCATCTACTCAGTAAGAGACCACCTCTTACCTCAGATTTCCAACCTAAATACAACCTATGATATGTATGAACTTTAAAAGAAATGTTTTAAAGTGACAACACCCTCAGAGCTCTTACCTTAAAGAGACAACTTCAAAGTACCAAGATGATGAAGGGTGACTCAGTTTCCATCTTCTTTATGAAGTTATCAGAGATTAAAGAACATCTAGAGACCATTGGGGAAATCATGTTTGATAGAGAACTTGTCTTAACCACTCTCCAGAATCTTCCAAAATAGTGGGAGCCTTTCATTTAGAGTATTAATGGAAGAGAATCTCTACCAACCTTTGATCGTCTATGGAAATATTGTACTCAAGAAGAACTTAGAATTAGAAATAGAGGAGTGGAAGATTACTCAGAAGAAAATCATGCTCTTCCACTTCATACAAAGAAGGGAGGAAAATTCAAAAGAAATTTCAGGAAAACATTTAAAGGTGAGAAGTCTTCATCAAATCCAAGTTATCAAAGAAGAGACGTTTCAGAAATTTAGCGCTTCAGATGTGACAGTTATGGACACTATGTAAGAAATTTTCCAACTAGAGAGAAGGGAAGACAATATGCTTCCACCACTGACCTTGATCTAGACCCAACTCAAAAGAATGAAGAAAAGAGAGAGGAGAAGTACTTCCTCTAAAACTAAATCCTGACTACAAACCAGGTAAACCAATTGATTTCAAATGTTATAATTGATTGCATTTTTTGAATAAATCCCTAGTATGAAAACCCTCAAAGACTTGGACCATTATCCATGGTACGGGAGTCCAAACCATATTCATTGATTATTATACGAGATAATCAGAGATGTTGTCCTTAAAAGGAAGAGATATCCATATCTCAGATGAAGATTGATAGTGAAACAATACCTTCTCCCCCTTCAACAATTCAGAGGGAGACAAACATTATTCCAATTGATTTGGTTTCTTCAATTGATATGGTCAGAGATATTGCAATAAGGCATGAAAGGCCTACCTAGACTCACTCTGCAAGAAGCAGAGAAAAGATACAAGTCTCTCAAGGCACATCTCGAGAAAGTAAAAGAGACATTCAAAGCTATCTTTCAGTTATGAAGACACCTTATTGATGTTGAGTCTCCTTGACTTAGAGAAGTCACATGAGAACATGTATGGAAAGATGCCATAACAAGAAGAATACCATAATATATTAAAAAATGATGCATAAAATATTATTCAGAAACCAGAAAGGAAGTTTGTATTAACTTCCAAGTTGATCTATAAGATCAAACATGCAGTTGATGGTGTTAATGTTTAATCCATTATTATAGTTCTTTGCATTTCAATAGATAACAATAACATAACACAAGATCACTGAGAAATACACAATCACAAGAGACACAACATTTATCCTGGGAAACCCTCTAGGGGAATAAAACCCAACAAAACTTCCTTATTATAGATAGCCAATACAATGCCAAGAGATAAATTAAAATAATACAGAAGATCCTCTCCCAAAAGATGCGCCACTCTCTCTCCTTCTTATTCAACCATAATTCCAAAACTTGTCTCTCAATGAGAAAGTGAGGTGCTAGCCTCCTTATTTATACAAATCTGGCACGTGTGAAGTGTCTCTTCACTGGCAGGGCCGACTTCTTAAACTGGGTGGTTATAACCACCTTTATTATATTTCAGGGCCTCTTGATATATTCTGGGGCCGGCTTCTTCTTTTGCCTTTTACAATTACATTATGACCAATCCACAAAAGGGGATTTGGTCCTTATACAATATCCGACATGATCAATCCACAATGGGGATTGATCCAATGAATAATATATCAAATAATAATAAGAATACACTTTGTAGTTACATTATTTCAACACTCCCCCTTAACAAGAAGGGTATTCTTCAACAACATCATGCGAGAGAGAGAGGACAACATCATCAACAACATCAAGTGGGTGAGAGGACAACATCATCAATATCATCTTGGAACACTAACTGACATATCATAATACAGGACTGGATTTATGTCACAGTTGTCAAGCTGGAAGCTCAGTACTCGTCTTGCTTTACGTCACAACAATCAAGCTGGAAGAAAGATACTAGACTGGATTTACGTCATAGCTTCTCAAGATGGAAGCACAATACTAGTCTCATCTCATCGTCTTGCTTTACATCACAACACTTAAGCTGGAAGCAAGATAATAGATTGGCTTTACGTCATAGTTGTCAAGCCGGAAGCACAGTACTAGTCTCATCACATCGTCTTTCTTTACGTCACAACCATAAGGTTGGAAGCAAGATAATAGACTAGATTTACATCACAACTATCAAGCCGGAAGCACAGTACTAGTCTTATCTCATCGTCTTTCTTTACATCACAAAAATAAAGATGGAAGCAAGATACTCGTCCTGCTTTATGTCACAACAATCAAGCTGGAAGCAGGATACTAGAATGGCTTTACGTCACAACTGTCAAGCCGGAAGCACAGTTCTATTCTCATCACATCATCTTGCTTTACGTCACAACAATGAGGTTGGAAGCAAGAGATGTCTCATCACAACAACTACTCCC
>JASDQU010103105.1:384231-394413 GCA_032191745.1 Picea mariana | reverse complement strand
TGAGCCTAATCGAGGCTGCTCAAGAAAAGAGCAGAAAGATCACAATAAGAAGTAGATTGCATAAGTAAAAGGGGAGAAAAGGAGGAACACTTTTCTCACCCTAAGAATCCTGAATTGTATAACAAAGTTGTAGGATTAAAAGAGTAGTTGTGGAAACCCATACAGCTGGTAAAAGGTAAATAAACCCCCCGAGTATGAATAAATGAATAGGCTTTGTTGAAGCCACATCAAGCAAGGGTAGTAATGCTTTAGAAATAACTCAGCTAGATTGAAGGTCCCAGGCCGTGTAGAAGGAGTTAGAAAAGGAAAGAGCCTTAACTCTTTTCTTACTGTGCATTATGTTTTTCTTTGGGATGAGAAGCGAGTGTGCTGATGGAAGTAAATGTTTTGACACCATAATGAGATGGTTGTATGACTGCAGAAGCAATCGAGAACTGTTGGTGTTGCACTCATGAAAACATTTGAGGATAATGTGATGAAGTGCATAAAGATATGATAGGACATTTTGAAGATGTTTTATGGATTTGAATGTTATGACACATGCATTTTATTTAATATTACAACTAATGTAATTGTGACTATGATGATGCATGCTATGTATAGAAAGGAATTGGACTTGTTGAGGAAGACAATTGCCAATTATGGGCAACCTCAAGCAGAGGATGACCATGAGAAGGTTGCGATTGAAATATTGTTGATAGGGCTGTAAAAATCCCCATAAAGCACTGTTGATGAGGTAAAAATCAGAAAGAGGGTGCTAGTAGCCAAGAACGGGTATAAAAATGTTCATGCCTATGTGGCACAAGGTATGAAGGGATTTGGTAAGAAACCTTCTGAAATATTTTATTGTCTTAATGTTATGCATGAACTTTTGAAAGATAGTTGTATGCCTTGGATACCCAAGTAGGGTATGATTCAGGAAGGAGAACCTGAACGATGGAGGTGTGAACCTCTGGTAGTAAGGACTGTTTGTAATCCTTGGAAGAAGTCATGAATTGATATGTCATGAATGCATTGACCAATCAAGGAATTCTTAAAGGCATTCATGTGAAACGTTGAGTCTCATGAGTGATGATTTAAGGCTGTGATCAATTCAGAGAAGAAAGTATGGTTCTGCTAAAATTATAAATATGGACAGAGAATCCATATGGTAATAAGTTGGCTAAATTCCAACACACCTTGGCGAGAGTTCCTAACCTGACAAGTGATAATTTGAAATCGATGCAAGGAGGAATTATGTGTGAATGTGGCCATGGACATTGGCACATTGATTAAATTCACTTAATGTTGAATTGCATATGGAAAGGTTGATATACTAAATTGATGCATGTGTAAGGAATGGAATTTGCTTTATCTTTATATCATCGAATAGATAAAAGTGATTTGATTGTTAGCATGCACAATTTAATAATTGTTTGTGATGTCATTATAAAGATGCAGTGAAAATATATGTGCATGGGAAACTAACAATTTGTTTGGCTGATTGAAGTTGAAAGTGCAAGAAGAAAAGAGTCTTGGATATGGAAATGTGATAAGTCCATAAGGAAGAATAATTACCTGTTGAGCCAAACCACAAAGAATGTTGTTTTATTTGAAGAGAATGCATTTGATTGTTAGTGTGCACAGTCCTGAAATTGTTTGTGAACCACTGCAAGTGTGCAATGAAAATATAATGTGCATGAGAACTAACAATTTGTTTGGCTAAGGGATGTTGAAATTGCAAGAAGCAAAGGGTCTTGGATATGGCAGTGTTGTAAGCCCATAAAGAAGACCAAAATTGCCTACTGAGCCAAAATGCTATGGGAAGGAAAGTCCCATAATTGGTGGATCTGGTTCCATGTGGAACATATATGAAAATAAATGTGGAATTTGGGAATCTATGGGTGACAAATTTACAAGAAAATTCTGAATTTAGAATTTATGATGATGTCTCATGAATTTCTGTATACCTGTGATACAGGTGATAAGAAAATATTGGTCCAAAAAGGATAGATGAAGGTTGTCAAGATGAAAAGAATGAATAATGGATATTGCTGAGCCATGAGAACCTGTGGTAAGCCATGTTCGCTTGGAATATGTTATGTTGAGGTAACACAAGCCGAAGGGACGCCTCGGTAGAGCAAGTCTGAGGGACGCCTCGACTATAAGACTCAATGAAGTCTCTAGAAATCTTTTTGTGCGAGAAAGCCTCAGTAAGGCAAGATGGATCACCCGAGGGACTGTATAGTAGAGAAGGGGATGCTTGAGCCTAGGCCTGGAAGATGAGTGATCACAAGGAAGAGGAGACTCTGATAGTTATTGTAAACTATTGATTGGGATCATGCACACAATGGGTATTTCTGGGAAAAATAGTGAGCCTAGATAATAAGACAACCATGTGGATACAAATCCAGAAACTGCGTAGATGAGTATTGTGCTAAATTGTGAATTTTTTTCTAGAATTGTATCCAACAATAAAATGTTTTCGCATGAAACTATGATTAATGTGCTTATTGTCCAAAAATAAATAATCTTGAAGGAAGGTAAAGAAGGCCAAGAGGCTGAAAAAACCCTGACCAGGAAAGAGGGTCAAGACTTCTAAAGGAGCTAGATGAGAAAGGCATGACAGGTGTTACTAAGAAAGAGCACCGAGGACCGTGTTCCTTTCAAGGGAGAGGGGATTGTAACACCCTTGTTTCCCCCAGCTTGTAATTAATCATAATCATAATCACCATGTTATGACATGGGAACAATGTAAATGTATTATTGTTTAGATTGCCAATAACTGATTGTGGGGGGTGAAGCCTCAAAGTACTGACCATGATATCACTAGAGGAAAGAATATGAAAACTATAAGAGAGGGTTCATTATATCGAATGACCCCAAAACTTCCCAAGGAGGAATCAGTTAATGAAGAAAGGACCGGTGGTTGAACCACCAACCAACCCCATGAATGGAAGCATGGTCTAGGTGAAGAATGTCATCCTGAAGTACCACAGGGTCCTACAGACCCAGAATGACCCAAGTTTTCCTTTTGACAGAAGGAATAAGATAGGAGGGAGGTGATTTCAAGGCATGTAAGAGAATAAGGAGAAGAGTGGAGAACGCGGGAAGCTCCCTAACTGAGAATGAGCAGAAGGTCGCGAGCTTGATGCTGAGGAAGCATCTAATAAACCTCATCAAGGTCATAATAGAGAGGAAAATATCTGAGAGTTTGCAGAGAATAGAACCCGAGAAGAAGCTGAAACAAAGAAATAATCCCTGAGAAATTGTGAGAGTTCCCTAGTGATATCATGGCCTGACACGAGGGTGGCCAGAGTGCTAAGAATGAATACCTCTGAGCCTATGGTTGGGTGGAGAGGAAAACACCCATAGTCAATCGGTTGGTGATTGACTATAATAGATAAGTATTTTTATGCCCGGTATCCTAGAATTGAAATGCATGATTTGATTATTTGTAAATGTGATAAATTGTGCCTTGCTTAAAATGGATGATAATGGTTTTTATCGTCCTTCTATAAAATATTGTGTTTGATTGGTGGTATACTATTTGGATGTTCGATATTTGTGACTCTGGTGGTCCAACTAACAAAATATTTTGAGATGGGGTTAACTAGAATGATTAATCCCTACTGATCTCTTGAATTTATCCTTCGTAGGAATACTGAGTTCGAACTCTGTGGAAGGAGGGCGCCTCCTTCAGAGATTTCACCTATGTGACCAAGGGCTCGTGCCTGCGACCTTGACAAATTCTCGTCCAAGAGTCAAGCATGTAACCACGAGAATCTTTGGAGGTCACATATGACCAAGGTCTAGGAACCCTATGCTAAGTCCGAAAAGAGCTAACTCTTGATGGCTTCGAAGCTTTGGGAGCTCGAAGCCCTGGGATGTCAAACTTCACGATAGTCAAAATTAACTAAACTCTCGGAGTAACAAGAGCCGTTGAGGAATAAATAGCCTAACAGAGGAGATGAATGCGAGTCGTTCATTGGGAGGAAAACCGATCTCAGTCGTCATATCGACCTAAAGATCCATTGGAGTGAACGGATCAAACACTAGCCGTTCGATTATATCGATGGTTGGGAATCATTGCAGAGTGTGAAGGCAAAATTAGTGGGCGTGCTAGTTCACGGTCCACAATCAACCAACAGCATTATTCCCGTTGGGGTGGAGGATCAACGACCATGATTAAACACGGTTGGGCGAGAACTTTTCAGATTGCGAAGATTGAACTCTCCGATAAAGAGAGAGCACAATGGGGTTCCACAATCGCTGTGAACTGTCAATATATGAACAAATTGGTATTGGCTAGATCTCAACTGTGAGATCTGAGGGATGTTGAAAGACGATCAAACTAGAGCGATGAGGCGTAGTGACACCATCCATGGTGATGTGGATTTAATCTTGATGAGCCACGTGTCACCTAGATTCATGCACATCACCTACCCCATAGAGCCTTTGGAACGTGACATGTGTCATCCCAGGTGAGGGCACGTGTCGCTCCTGACCCATCTAACTGTCATCCCCTAGTACGTGCCCATCTAGCCAACGTGGTTGGTGAAGGGACTAGAACTCCAGGAGTCTGGGACTTCAGGACTCTGGAATATTTGGGGTGTAGTATCGTAGAGAGTCCAAAGGGACCCAAAGTGCCAAAGTAGATCCTAGCCATTGACACAGGGAGGCATGTGGCAATAGATTGTTAACTCTAGAGAAAAACCACTCTGGAGGAAATGAAGTGTGGTGCTTAAAAAATCTCTGAAGCCCGAAGTAGCGGAGTAGATATGAGCCATCCGTTGGTAAGGACAGGTGTCACCAGCTCCCGCACTCCGGAGCAAAAGTACTCCGGAAGAGTTGAAGAGTTGAGGGTCGAGAACTCCTGAAGGTCGAAGTGCTAGAGTTCATTGTGAGCGTTGAATAGAGGAGGACATGTGGCAAAAGATATGCCACTTCGGAGAAAAGTCACTTCGGAAGAAAAGTGGTATTGTGTGGGTCGAAAACTCCCGAAGTTACGAAGCCCGAAGTCTAAATGGACTGTAGATCCAAAGGAGGATACGAGGTAGAAGATCAGAGAGTCTGGGAGGTAAGAACTCCAAAATATTTGCGTGCAACAAAGTGAAAACTTCACGAAGTCATGAAGAGTGGAGTAGATTTGGACCGTTAGATCCAGAAAGACACGCGGTGGAGATCTGTGTACTCCAGGAGAAAAGAACTCCGGAGGAAAATGAGAGTAGTGAAGCCAAAACTCCCAAATCTTGAACTGTCGAAGTAAATTGTGGGGCATCAATAGATCACGGACTTTGGAGAAACGAGCAAGGGAAAGGAGGATCTGTTGACTAGAAGTCATCCAAAGCTCTTAAAGGTAAGAATCTAAAACCTTGACCGTCGATTGCATGGATATGTGGTGTCATCTCCGTCACTTCAGAGGTAGAGCACTTTGGGGGAAGACGAGGAGTGAAGTCCCCAAGGACAAAAGTCCCGAAATTTCAAAATCCATCAGGACCGTCCATTGGAGAAGGACGTGCGGCACTTGATCCACAACTTTGCATGGAAAGTACTTTAGGGAGAAAATGTTTGGAGCATTCGAAATTCTCAAACGCCGAAGTCCCGAAGTAGATCATAGTCGTTGATCAAGAAGAGCATGTGGCACTTGATCTATAACTCTATGTACATAGCACTTCAGAGGAAAGAGGTGTTTGGAACACTTGGAACTCCTGAAGCCAGAGTCCCAAAGTAAATCTCAGCCGTGGGCTGTGAAAGCTGTGTGAACTGTAGATCTGATCCATGTGTTTTCGTGAGCCCAAAATTTGATGGATTTGGAGTCAGGTGTGTCGAGAACACCCAAAGCCTGAAGTTCCAAAGTGTGCGAGAAGCATATTGAGTTGGACCCACGTGGAAGCCCTGTGGCCTTGACCAATGAACACCCGAGGAACTTGGGAGATGTATATCTACCATTTCTGAGCTCAGTTATGAGCATGGAGACCATGGTTGGAAAGCTCTGGATGAGAAGAATGGGATAGAAGCCCCGAATGGAGGTCTTGAATGCTTAAGAAGAATGAAATTTCGATGCCCCACCATGGGTGTGTTACAATATAATACAATCATTGGGACATGTATTAATGACTTACTCCAATCCTATATCTTTCATAATGGTACACAATTCTTGATATGTGCAAGGTAAAATATTTCATGGTGATAGTAGAAAGTCACCTAACAATATACAACATAAAAAATTAAATTATTTTAATGAGTATTCATCAATATTGTATCTTCTATACAATTAACACTAAAAATAGAAAATATAATTAATCGTATATGAGGAATTATATTGCATACCTTAGGATATGTGGAGTAAGATGAAAACGTAAGAAAATCCTTTGATCAACTCATCAAGAGACAAGGAAAATTCAAGGGAATTTTTTTATAAAAAGGCTCGTAAAAGGAAATTAAAGAAATGAGACTTATTCCTTGTGTAGGATCAAAATAGAGAGAAGTCAAGAACTCACGAAAATTTTGATTCTTTGTGACTTGGGCCTTACCAAATTGAAAATGCAACAGGTTGTAAATCTTTCTACCTTTTCCCATGAACAAGCAAATTCTGAAATTGTACTACTTTGGTGGTGGAAATTAGTTCCATGTTATCTTTTAGGAATAGGAATGAATAACATCCTTTGAATAGTATATTAGATTGTGTGTTTCCTTTCCATTCTTTTCTTTAGTATTTTAATGTTTAATGGTTGATTTTCACACATTTATTTTCATGTTTTGGTTCATGTTTTAGAATAGTCTTGATTTCATGCATCTTTGATTGATTAGAATAATGGATTTTCATTTATAGATTTATTTTATGGTGGACCAAGGTGATCGTATCACCCTATTTCTTTTATTACCGATGATTGTATTTCTAGTTTAGAGAAACATGTAGATTACAGGTATGATTGAGATTCTAGAGTTCTTACACACTCTTCTCTATAGAACGTGTCCCTGAGTTGGAGCCATTGCTTACCCCTCATAATGTATGAGAGGTAACCATGTGATTCCCATTACATGCTAGATATTTTTGCACGATTACCAACCTCATGATGACATGATGTTCCAATTCATTTGATAATGAGCACTTTATATTTGTTTTCTATAGCACAAATGTAAGAGATATTGTCATGTGATGATCTCATTTTCTAAGTGGATATTCCCACCTTGATGATTCCTTGGTGATGATAGCATTGTTCATGGTCCAATTGACTTGGAACAATGATGATGATGATTTACAAATGATGTTATATTGATGTTTATGCTTGTGATGTTTTATGTATTGTACAATGTCATATTTACTTCCTTGTTCATATCTGGTGTTAATGTCTCATGTATTTGTCATGACTATGGTGAACAAGGGTTCAATATAATAATGGATTGTAATGCTCTAAAATGATATTATTTTCCTTGTTGTATCATGGTGGTTCATAGTCATCTTCTATATAAGTGTCAACACTTTTGGATTGAGTTGTACTACTAGAATCTTGGAAGGTGTAGTGTGTCCATATACCAAATCACACTTAACACTTTTCATCTTCCCCATTATTCCATGCACATATTCCATTTTCCCTCTCATGATTGGTTTACCATATGTCAAAGCAAAGTTCATGTCTTATACTCCTATGAGAAAAGCCTCATATTAAGAGCTATAAGCTCAAGGTAGATACACCCAAAAATAAAAAATCAAAAGACAAATAAAAATCTTGAGCTATGCCACCTCGCTATGAGGCCAATGCCCCAAGTCCCATGCTTAAAATGAATATATAAATAAAAGGGATAAATCAAATAAAGAAAAAGGTAATAAAAGGGGCAGTAAGAAATAATTCCAAGGAAATGGTAACTCAAAGCAAGAAAGTGCACCCTCATCTTTAAAGACACTCATGTGGATGAATATATTTAACAAGACTTATTTGTCTATGCAAGTGAATTCATGAATTTACCCACCAATTCATATCATCCATTACTACAACTACCCTTATTTAGTTCCCTAGGAACCACTCCTTGTAGGAGTTGTCCCATGCAATAGGGGTTGATGTTGTCCCCACCATGGTTAAACTTGGAAAATGCTATAAATTCTATGAGTTATTGTGAAGTTAGAAAATGATACTTTAATGTTTCTCTACCTAATGGCACTTGGATTTTGACATGACTCATTACTTATGTTGCATTGGGATTTGTGTTTCCTTTATATTTGTGTACCTACATTGGGACCTATGTAACTGCATTGGGATTTTTTATTTCCTTGGGATCCATAAGACCTACCTTGGGAGCTGTGATTGTCTTGGATATTGTGAGACATGCATTACATGATGACAGGAGCATGCACATTTCCTTGGATGCCACAAGTGACACATCATCACTTATTTTAAGGGCCCGACCTACTTTCTTGGACCATTTAACCGAGTTTGTTGCATTTGAGGACCACATGTGCCTACACTCCACCCATTTAACATTTTTTTAGGAGGATGTTGGCTTATTTTAAGGAGCAACCTACCTTGGAGGCTTCACTCTCACACTTGTGGGGTAGTTTTAGCATTCCCTGTAGTATTTGAGGGGTTGAACCTCCTATTGTTTCTATATTGACACATGTGAGGCATATATGGATCATTTTGAGGAGGATTTGTATCATTTTGAGGAGGTCAACCTTGCTAGATGGAGGAATTTGTTGTATTTGACTATGTCTATTCCCCTTTTGAGGAGGGAATCCACTTTGTAGAGTAATCTATCCTCACTCATTATACATGTTAAGATGTAATGCTATTTTATTGTAGAGGTTGTCGAGATCTTTTCTTATAAATGAGAGCCTCCTCCTCATTTGAAAATTGATTAGAAGAATTTGGAATAAATCTCTTTTTCACTTGTCTTTTGTCTAATGTTTTTTAGTGATAGAAGATCAACCTTTCATGAAATATGGCACATGATTCTTAGAGAATAATAGTTAGGGTTTTATTGCGGGTTTGGACTTGTCAAAGTATGACCGGGAACCATAGAAGAGTGGTATCACTACATTGGAGAGGTAATTCTATCTCTTATTCATTTTCTTGAAGTGTACGAGTCTTTTCCATATTATTCCTTGTGAACAAAAGAAACACTCATCCCCTTATAAAGTAAAGACACTCCCTAGTAGTATTGGAGGTGGTGTACCCCCCCTTTCCATTTACTTGTAGTGTTTCCTTGCTAATCCTTTAGAATAATCACCCCCTCAAGGTGCATCATGAGCCCATTTCCCAAAACAAATCAAATGATAACAATATGGAGCAAGACAATAGCCAAGAAAGTAAAACAACTAACAAAATAAGAAGACAAAGAATATGGGTGGAAAAGGAACCAAGCCAAGTGAAATAATATGTACATCAATGGTACATTAATAGTACAACTCAATGTAATGACCCCACAACCATACCATAACTAACCAATTGTTAAAGTCTAGTTAAGACTCAGAATTATTTCTAACAAACCCCACTTTAGTCTTAAGTCTATACAAATGTATCATCTTAGCAACAAAAACTAGTGAAAAAGATGATAACATATCCAAGTCTTCAATTTGCAACACATGGTTTGAAACCTCATGAGTATCAATGAAGATTCGCCTGAAAGCCCCACCAAATGTGGATGTTGAAAACTAAATCTAGAAAACTCATTGTGCATCAAATGAACTAGATATCCTCTGAGTGGTCACTAAAGTGTGAGATGGAAATATAATGTGCCAAGAGAAAAGAGAAATAAGAATCATATGTCACTTGCAATGTCAAAATACCATCACCGATAAATCCAAATACTATGAAGCTCTCACATGTTGACACATAAAAAAAACTATTAAATCCCATTGATGGAAAAAAGTGTCGAACAACATCCAAACCCTGTATATGAAAATCCTATAGACAAAAAACCTCTTAGTAGTAAACCAGGTAAACTGTTGGTACTGCTCCAAATCCTGAACCCATATGTCCATTAAACATGTGGGACAATCCATCAAATTCCAAAAAGATCGCAAACTATCCATCCAATATTAAATAACCTCGAAATCATCAATCATCATGTTATGAAACAATCAAACAATCCCCAATCATCCATCATTCTGAAAACATAAATTCATCTACAATCCTAAATCCCGAATCCAAAATCAATCATCACAAACTAAAATCCTGTAAGTTAGACTTCAAAACTTGAAGT
>JASDQU010103105.1:359253-376377 GCA_032191745.1 Picea mariana | reverse complement strand
AAGCCCGATAACTTTCTCATGGGTTTTGATAGGAGAGCAAATTAGGTTTATATCATTGATTTTGGACTCGCAAAGAAATATAGAGATATAGTCAGCTACCAACACATTCCTTATAGAGAGATCTGAAACATTGTTTCCATCAAATGCTTCAAACAGAAGGTTAAGGTTAATGTTATGACTATTGATCCATACCTGAGATATCAAGTGCAAGTGCTCTTTTCTTCATCAGTCTTAAAAGACGGTTACTTTTAGATTGCCAAGGCTATCATGATTAATAATTACTACCAAGGGTTTGGTTCATTCTTTGTGAAAAAACAACATCAAAATCCCATCCTCATGCAATCTTCTGTCTTCTTTGTTCAATCCTGCAATTTCAATAATCCTTTGGCCTTCCCAAATGTCAACAGTAGCAGGAACATGCACAGGGATTAACCCTTCTTTCCCATCACTTCCTCCTCACGTGGACACAAGATCTTACAAGGTTGGTCTAATAAATTATTCTTCCACAATATTGTAGGTTTCAAACAATTCATAAAAATCATCTACTTGCTCTGATACCACATGATAACATTATGGAGCAATACTGTCGAAAGGCTGAGAAGATGAAATGAATCTTTAAAAGAATATATTAAATTTTATTATCTATTAACAAATAAACTGTTGGGCTTCATTTATCTGGTGTTAATATTTTAATTTCTGTTAATCACTTACGTGGCAATTAGTTAGCTATCAAAGTAATTTTTAAATATGATTAGGTAAATGTAAAAAAGTAAACACATAAACTGATGTCTTTATAATAGCTAGGAAGTTAATGATTGAAATCACAGCCATTTATTTTGTGTGACTACTAAGAATATTCCAGCCATATTTAATCCTGTCCATAGAAAACTTATTAAGAACTAAACCCCTATTAAATCTGCCCATTGTCAATAGGTGTACGCCTTTCGGCGTAATGATTAGGTAAATGTAAAAAAGTAAACACATAAACTAATGTCTTTATAATAGCTAGGAAGTTAATGATTGAAATCACAACCATTTATTTTGTGTGACTACTAAGAATATTCCAGCCATATTTAATCCTGTCCATAGAAAACTTATTAAGCACTAAACCCCTATTAAATCTGCCCATTGTCAATAGGTGTACGCCTTTCAGCGTAAAAATAACAAAGAAAGTAAAATAACTAACAAAATAAGAAGACAAAAAAGAATAGTGGAAAATACACCAAGTCAAGTCAAATAATATGTACCTCAATGATGTATCCATCTCACAACCATATCAAAACTAACGAGTTGTTAAGATTTAGTTAGGACTTAAGATTATTTCTAACACCAATATTACTGGTCTTCTTCCCTACTAAATCTCTTAAAATCCAAAATTCATTTCTCCTTTTTTTTTTAATAATTCCTGCAATCTATAATTTACCACAAAAATTTATCATAAAAATAAAATTGCATTTGAGCCATAAAACCTCAAAAAATCCCATCTTAAGCTTGGCTCTCTTCCCTCAATCAATTTTTTGGAAATCACTCTGAAAACCCTAAGATGTCTTGCTTGTAGGTTCCCTTGAAGTGTGCATTGTTGCAAATTACTAAGGCATTGATTTGGTGTTTATATTTGGTTTCTTTCATTGAATAAAATCATAAGTATATTCGAACTCTTCCTTGATAGTTTAAATGCAAATCAACCCACTTTTTTTTTCTTGAAACCTTAGATGTCTTGCCTTAATTTGTCCCTGTCTCATTGATGGTTGAAAATCACTTAAAGATACATTAAATTCTGATTTTGGCATCTTAGAATATCACATATATAGATTTGAAGTTTGAATTGTAAATTCTAGGCCCTAGAAGCCTATACATGTTGCTCTTTTTGCAATAGTTTGCAATTGTCTGATTTATTGAGAAACAGAATTGCTGAAATTTAGTCATAAATCCATGATTTACTCCTTGCAATATCATTTACATAGGTTTAGACTTGAGGAACAAGACTCTAGGCCTAAAACCCTAGATGTCTTGTCTAATTTTCCCTAGTTTCATGCTTGTTTCATCTTGTCTCAAGGGAATTTAATAAGTTGGTTTGAAATCTGAAATTTATCTTTGAATAACATTATTAGATCATATTTTAGATTTACTTGTCTATTTATTTGGAAAATTTGAAGAAAAAATCCTAAATCAATTTCCTGGAACTAGCCTAATTTGTTGAGTTGCAATATCTTGAATAAATGGGTTGTTTGTAGATCTCTTTAAATACAAAATGTTCTACATTTTTATCTCTTAAATAGATTTAAAAGTGAGTGTACATTGTTTTTAAGGAAGTGTTTTACGTTTCATAGCATTATCTAGAATTCACTTGCTTTCACTTAGCCTTTTATTGCATTGCATAAATATTTAAGGCTAATTAAAAATATGGTTTAAATTGTGAATTTAAAAGACTTTAATCATATATATTAAATTGGATAATGATATAATCACTAAGCTCTCTTTTGCTCCCACCACAAACTATAATACATTGAGTTTAATTGACCTAGGGAAGCCCCCTTGACTAAGAAGTATAAAGTGAGAAACGCAAAGCCACTATGGTGACAGTGGTGGCTTGCCTAGAGTTTCCTTGAGGGTCTCACCCTTCTGATTAGGAATTTTACACCTAGTGAGAACCTGGGAGGTAACATTTTGGTATCATTTCCAAGGAGACATTCCATTACCTCGAGTTTAGAATACCATCGATTCGATTTATAGGAATTGAGTTAACTTGTCATCAACTTATAAGCTCATATGGTGACTCCACAAGGAAATCTCCCCAAGGCATAGTTCACCCAAATCCAAAATTGGAAAGACTTTACCATCAATGAACTAATAAACTTTGGATCTCAAACAAATGAGACACCCCTTTCATAGAAGATATCCATTGTTTATTTGATGAAAACCTTTTGAATCCCATCCAAGTGACAATGTCTCACTCGATTGATAATATTTATGCACCATTTGAATTCACTAATGTTCAAGGGTATCCTCATGATGTGCCTAAAAAAGTCATTGATAAATTCCCCATCTTTAAAGGAAACAATTTTATGTCTCCTATATATGACCTAAATAATTTTAAGAATATGTTCAGGAAGCATGCAAGGGTAAATCATTTGGATGTAAAATTGAAATTATTTTCCTTCTCCCTTGAAGAAGATGCTTTAGACTGGCTCACAACTTTTCCTGCAAATAATATTAGCACAATTGAACAAATGGAAAACCTATTTTTGGAAAAATGGTGGGAGAAGCATGCCAATAGATACTTGTTAGTTTCCCTTAGCATAGCCAAAAGGAATGAGAATGAGACAATGAAAGAATTCAACAAAATATTTCACGTAATTGTATAAAGTATCTATGATCACTCTAGGTGTCCTTCTAGGTTGTAGGCCTGGTAACTTAACCATTTTCTTAATTATTTTCTCAATTGGATCAAGTCAGACGACTAAATCAGACCTACTCTCTCAAGACATGCATAAACATAACCAGATGACAAGGCTTTTAACTATCAATGTTCAAAGGGTTTGTAAATAAGTGAATGTATGGAGAACTCTTACTATGCTAGCAGACTCACACATAAAAATACATGAATGGCCAGTCACAATGAATAAATGATATTTGCAATTCAAATCATCAAAGCAAAGATAGGATGACAACTATCAGGCTTTAGACAAACAAAATAAACATGAATTAAACATCCATGTGCAAATATAGAATAGACAGGAAAATGTAAATCTGACAGATAATTGCAAAAGAAGCTTGTATTAACTGATATTCAAATGAGAAGCTTAATTACAGAGTTTGGAAAAGTCCCCAAGTTCCAACCCTTAGCACTGTTGAAACCATAGGCTTTATAGCTTTATAATCATAACTAAGATCCTCTAACTATGGATTGAAAACTACTTGTCAAACCAAATCTAACTAAATCACAAAAAACATGAATGAGATCCTATTTTTATGGAATCAAATCCACATCCTAAACTAAGTCTTTGACAGCTTCACAAGCTTATAGAATCAAATCCTATTTCAAAGGAATCAAATCCTGATTTTGATCTGAAGTCTTCAATATCTTCGACACTTGCAAAAGTCTTCTGGAAGGTGATGAGGCAGCTTGGACTTCTTCTTTAACACATGTAACTGATCTTCAACTAAATAGGATAACCTTAAACCTATTTTCCTTTGTATAAGCCTTGAATCTCTGAGAATGATGGTAATCCTTAACAAAACTGATCTGAATAATTGTCTTGAAACCTCCTTTGATTATTGCCTTCAAAATCATATACTTCGAGCCATAATATTGACCTTTTATCTATCTCTGCGCTTTCGGTGGCTTATGGGTATGAAATAGGGGAGAATTAGCCGCCGAAAGTTCTGGGATTAGGTGGGTGTTCCTAGATTATTCACAGATCCTGGAAACTGAATATTGGCATTTTGTTGAGCTTTTTCAATGATTAATCCAAGACCATTTCCTGGTTTGGTGGCATCACTATTTGGTATCTACTGTTGTTGAATCGATATCAGAGATACTTACTTACCAGATGATGCAATAGCAGAAATCAACAAGGACTGTTACTAATATAATGCATATGGTGAAGACATAGTTGATTTTTCAGACAAGCTCATGATATCATCTTTATTTGCATCTTTTGAAAGTTAAGAATGTGACTGAGGCTGAAGCTTTGCATGGTTATCTTGGATGGGTATAGATGGTATAAAAGATCCTCCAATCCTGTTACCATAACATTCTTATCTTGAAGATCTTGTTACATTCCTTTTTTTAGTCGACTCTGATGCTTTTGCAGACTGGAACGCTGCTTTGACACCTTCTTCTTCGTGGTTCTACAACATGGCCCAAACACCTTCCAAAAACTAAGTTGTCTTCAATAGAAAAGGCACCTACCTCTATTTGTTTCTCTTCCTCATGGCCCAATACCTGGCAATGAAACTGCTTAAACACCTATACAATCTTAAAACTTTTCATGGCACCTTCATTCAAGGCTTAATTGATGGATTGAATCATGGAATGAGCTTTGATTTGGGTTTGACTCATGGCCTAGCTGTATGTATCGAGTCATAGCTTTGACTTGGTTTATTACATGGCTGGTATAGGAATTGGGCGTGTAATTTTAACTCATGGCTTTGGCCTTTATACACGCTAACTCTAACATAACTATTTCGATGACATATGTAGAATGGAGAACTTTCACTTGCACTGGCTATGTGTTGACTTATACTATGTATAGAGATGTGACTTGGCTCGTGGGTTAGCTCATGCCTTGAGCTTGTTGCTTAGGCTTGAAATTTAGGCATATGTTTATATAGAGATTTACGCTAGGTGCATGTATCATTTTATGAGTAGAACACTAGATTAGGATTACAACACTTCAAGCACCCACCACTTCTTACTTTATTTGATAACAATTTCAAATCTAAAGAAGCATAAAACTAGGGTTTAGGAAACACGGACAATTCTTTGGAATGTAGGTAAAGGCAATCAACAAGAGCTTTCATGAAGAACTAGAAGTATGAAACTGGCCAAAAAACCCTAAGAAAACAACAAAATCAAATAGAGAGTAAATAAGGACACTCTCAAAATACCATTTCATTTTGATTGCTAACAGTATCCACCAAAACATCAAACCCCCTGAGCTATCCATCCTTGTTTATTATCTCAATACCTTTGAAGGAGAGTTAGATTTGACTTGAGAAAACAAGACCCACCAAACCTTGGAGCCACTAAGGAAGCAACAATTAAGATTGAAAGAAATATGAGTGTGACCAGTAAGGATAATCAACCAAGTTCATGTAGGTCTCCCACAAGTGGGAGAAAGAATAAGAAAGCCATGATGAATATTGTTGATCCA
Organism: Picea mariana; assembly: GCA_032191745.1. Classification (NCBI taxonomy): domain Eukaryota; kingdom Viridiplantae; phylum Streptophyta; class Pinopsida; order Pinales; family Pinaceae; genus Picea; species Picea mariana. The sequence goes on along the minus strand of JASDQU010103105.1, from coordinate 370,498 downwards.
TCCGTTAACCATGTGGAAACCTTGATTGATGATATGAAATGCATGGAAACCACTTTCACACAACAAAACCATACATTAAAATATATGATAATTCAATTTGAAAGGAAGACTCAATTGAGTATCTATCCACCTAGAAATGGTGGACGTGATAGGTCAAGACCTCCTCAAAATCCAAATTTTAATAGAGATCAAAGAGCTCAAGTTCCCCTAAACAACAAAATTTAGTGGATCATGAGAAATTTCCATGGCACAACCCTTGTGAGAAACCTCATGACCAAGAAACTTGCCTCTATGTAAGAGATGTTATCCAACAGGTGAAATAATCGAATAGAGAGGAGTTAGGAAGAACTGAGGTGAACAACTATGTGGGAATTTGGAGGGACACTATAAGCACTGTTACAATGTACAATGTTTCTGAGGAACATATGAAAGAAATTAAGGGGAAGAGTATTGATGCATTTGTTATTGCTAAATCCATATCCCCTAAGACTTCCCACGAAGAGATCAAAATAAGAATACGAGAGAAAGGGTGGATCACATACCAAAGAAGAGGTAAACCAACCCAACAATAAGTTGACTCCCCACAACAACCTAAAGTAAATTTCAAGGGTACTCAACCAACACAACCAATTAAGATCCCCAGTAGGTGTCCAACGATAAAACCTATTGATAGTACACATGAGGAAATCACTGTTTATTTGGTACAATGCCTAACAAGAGCCCATGTGTATGTCTTGTTAGTTGAAGTCATGAAGATCCCAACCCAAAAGGAGAAGGTCAAGAGATTCTTTGAATTTGATCAAGTGGATGACCATCCTATTGAGGACGCTCTTGTGGTGTCACAAACAATGAATCAAGAAAAGAGGAATGGAGCTCATGACCTCTTTTATGTGTCCCTTCTAGTAAATGATCTATTGCTACACAACTACATACTAGATATGGGGGAACCAACCAATTTGATGTCATTGAATGTAATGAGACAATTAGGCATTACAATCACTATGCCATATAGAAATGTATGTGCTATGGATTCCATGGAAATCAATGTGTTTGGATTAATTAAAGAATTGCATGTCAAATCAGTTGTGTATCCAAACATCTCAATTTTAATGTATTAAGTAGTCATTGATGTTCTGGATGCATGGGGTATGTTATTATCTTGGAAGTGGGATACAAATTTGGGTGGTTCATTGTAAATGGATATATCTTTTGCAACCATCCCAACTTGCAAAGGAACTTAGGTCACTTTGTATCATGAGAAATTTAGAAGATTTCATGTAGAGGATCCCAATGAGCCCATGAGTGAGTTTGTTTGCACATTAGATGATGATATGGGTAATTATGTAATTGCATCACATTATTTAGCCCCTTATATCAAGGAAGAAGAAGTAGGAAGGGGGAATGATGACATTTTGAAGATGCATCTAGTGGGGCACATTCTGAGTCAGGGACTGGTGTAGGGATTGATTACATTTCCCCACAGGGAAATATGATGAATTTTTCCTATAGAATTGAGTTTGAGGCTATCGATAATGTTGTAGAATATGAAGCTTTGATTTTGGGTTTATAATTATCTTTATAAATGGTAATAAAGGTATTACTGGTAATTGGAGACTCTGATCTCATAGTATTTCAAGTTAAATACCAAGTTAAAGACCAATATGTTTCAAAGAATGAAAGATTGAAAATGTATAGACATGCAGTTTGGGACATGATAGAATATTTTGATGCATTTTCGATAGATTTTGTCCCAAGATAATCAAATTCCCAATAAATTTCCCTACTTGTAGCCACAACCAATTACCAGTCATGAGAAATCCTCACTTCATATGAAGCTAAGATTGATATCCTTTATAGGCCATCCATCATGGATAATGTTGAACATTAGTAAGTCTTCCATGATGATTCCCAAGTAGAAATATTCATGAAAAACTTGGGAGAATTTGATGATGTTAAATTGGGTTGGCAAGATCAAGAGAGTATCTATGGTGAATTTGAACTAGTCGATTTGGAAGAAGGAAATACGATCCCTTATGGTTTAACCCTTGGAGAAAATATTTGACCGACATGATAGGTACAAACAAAGGGAAGAAGACAATTATATTGTGTTAATCAAGCTATCTAGAAAGTTATATGTCCTAGGAAATGAGAACCTATACATGACAATAATCTTATTTGGTACTCTTGTGTCAATGCATGTTCTCCACTTTCCATCTTTCTTTGGTGTCAATAAAGGTGGTACCACATATCGACACATACTTTCCATGATCAATTCTCTCGACCTTAAATTATTATCATATTGATTCATCTCTACACTCTCCAATAGATTCATTATTTATGTGTCTTGATTCATCAACATCACTCTTGGACCCAAGTCTATATCATGCACAATCTTCCTCTTCGATGAAATTTCTTATGGAAAATTTTCCCTCACAATATATGAGAATGTATCCAACAATATCTTACCTCTTCGGGTTTCTCTTTCTGTCATGCAATTATGATTCCTATATCATGACGTTATTTTTTCACCTTCTTAGATAACACTTCATTACACTCCTTTGTCTCCTGTAATGTAGATAAAATTCCTTTGTGGTCACAAGAAACACCTCTCTTAGGTATTCATTCTTCATGGGAAACAATTGGAATTTATTCCCACCACGATGGTGCAAATATTCTTCCTCCCATAATACATCATGTAACAATCAAACTTCCATGGTATCCCCAATGTATATGTATCACATCACACACTATATCATCTTTGTTTTCACTAATATGAAAATATAAATTACATCAATCATTAATATACACCTTATTTCATTTCCAGAAAATAAATAAATAAATTTATAAGTTTGGGGATATTTTTATCACATAAATATCAATTTATATATAACCATCTCAATTTCCACCATATTCTTAGTAATACTATAATCGACAACAACCTTACAAAATTTTCCTCCAAATTTTCACTGGGTTTTGAATATTTTCCTCAACCACTTGTCTTCTTCCAACATTTGGTGTTATGTTGGGGCATTCTTTCTTTTTCACATCTTGAAGTTATAACATTATTTTTTGTTGTTGTGTTTTATTATTTGTAGATAAATATCCTTGGGCTAATTTTGATTTAGTATAGTTACTTTGCACACGATCCATATATTAGAATTCAAAAGATCTAGGGCGTTCATCTCCACATGTATAACAATAATATTCCCTCTGTAGCCATTTGTATTTTTTCCTCTACCTAGATATCCACCCCAAGCTTTTCATCTACATTTCTCTATTGTGCTAGCTAAATTCAACTTACTATTTTATTTCAGGGTTACTTTGAAAGTGTTTACACCATTCTTTGGGGTACTTCATGTGATGTGTGGTGCATGGTGTATGGATGACCCTTGGTTGTACTATAAAGGACATACACATTGAATTTAGATTTCTCATTGATTGTTATGTAATGTATTGCTCCCTATGTGGTATTATTTGTTAGAGAATTGCATAACTATGGATCTTGGTGATTTATTCATATAATTAACACGTGGAGGGTGGTTTCCTACTCAAGAGGATGACTCACCTTGGAGGAGGAGTGTTGGGCATCTTGGAAGAGGTTGTTGATTCCTAGATAACATGAGGACACTTGGTTTCTTGCATGGATGATTGTACTTGACTTGAATATGATTGGTTAAAGGATTGATCATGTAGGTAGGGTGGACCTAGAGGTACATATGGTTTAGGAAGGAGAACTAGAGTACTAGAAACCCTTGGAGGAGTAACATTAGACCTTGGTTGAGGATAATTTATCCTTGGATGCTTTCTTGTTGGACATGCATGCATTGAATCTTGACATGTGTCACCTAGAGTTGGATCACTTCAGATGTGGGCCTATATTATTAGGGTTAGGTTGCTTGTAGTGAAATAGGCCCACTTTGTATTGTATACCTCCATCACCTCTCATATAAATAGAGGGAGGATAGATTAGTTTGATCACACTTATAGTTGTTCACTCTTATAGATCACATGATTGAGTTAGACATGTGATACTAGGAAAAATATGTCTTATTGTAGCCTTCTTCATGTATATTTTCTCTATTTGTCTTGGGAACTAGGTTCTAGGAGGAATTTCAAGGAAAATTCTAGGGTCAGGGTTTCACCCTAAGTTTGGGATAATCCCCAGTGGATCAAAGGAATAATTTTATCTTGTATCTCTTGTGATAGAAGAATACCATGATTTTGTGGCCCTAGTGTTACTTGTTAGGCTTATTATGGAGGATAAGAGAATGAGACATCTTTTACACTCGTGGGGTGAAATTGTAGGTGACAAGGATGACTTTTTGATGGTGATTCTATCTTGTTGAGGATCTTTGGTGGAGCAACCAACTTTGGTTAGGAGTGATTCCTATCTTGGAGGAGTTGGTGGGTAGGGTTTTCTTATGGTTTCCCTAGCTAGGGTTTGGAAAGCTCAACTTGAATAGATTTGGGATACAATTGTGTTATGTACTTGTACTTCATCTCTCATATATATATATATATATATATATATATATATATATATATATATATATATAAAGTGTCTAACTTTCTAGATATTTTGTACTTTCATATTTCATTTTTTAGTTCATGTTATCCTCTTGATTAGGTAGATACTAGCACTTGTTGTTCATGTTGATTTGACATACATATAACTAAATTGGTTAAGTGATTTAACATATATCTTGAAGATAAAGGATTAGATTTACTACTACGACAATATGTTGTGATAATAGAATTTAGATCTATCATATGCTTGTAAAAGTGAACTTTTGTTGGAATTTCTTGGAAATGGACTTTTAATGCAAATATAGAAATTTCACCTCTCACTACAAGTTTCTTGAGTCTAATCTGTGAGAGATTTTGTCCTTAAGGATGATCTGAAATATTTAATTACAGTAGTGACTAGTGAACAACAAAAAATAATTCAATTCACTTTAGTCCAAATCACTAGGTATCTTAAGAAAAAAGATACCAAATAAGTGTACTTCAATGTTAAAGAGTTACAACTCTTAGGGAACACTTTTTCATACATATAACAGAGCTGAAATAAATTTATTACAATAAATTTTACAATTATAAATAAGCTCTCATATGTTAAGATATATGCCAAATATATTAAAAATTTCAACACTATGTTACGCGAAATCAACATGAACAACAAGTGTTGGAATTTACCCAATTAAGAAGACAAAACATGTTGAAAATCAATTCTCTAGGTACACAATCATTGGACAACTAAAGCATTGCATTAATATATAAGAGACAAATTACATGTACATTGATATGAAATGGATCATTATACAAATTTTCATCTATCTTAGTACTTTATGGGTGGAAAAATTGGAGGAATTGGCTTGCAGGGCCCATTTTAGTGTCAGGGCCCAATCTGGAGATTTGCAGCCTGGAACCTTCCAGAGCCATTTTGAGGCATCAAACAACATTTTTCTGGGTCAAAAATTTGAAAGCATTTCTCCCATCCCCTTTACATTTTTTTCTACATCAATAACATTGTTCCAACAGTTCCAAAATCACCTCAATCAAAGATTGTATGCATAAGTTATGCCTCCCACAAGTTGACCTATCTTATTGACCAACATGGTATGAGTGGATGCAACATCGACCCCCATTACTCAAACATGCGGGGATAGACACATGTGGAATTTAAATAATATTCTAGAAAGTCCAAAACCTTATCACTAATTGAGGGTTGAGGATGCAAAAACCCTAACCCTTGACAACTATTGCGCTATGTTAAATACCATGCCACTAGGAAGAGAAGGGGTTCCATTATTTTGTTTTGCACCTGTTCCATAGTTGACTAGAGCATCCAAGGAGTAGGATTTGAGAGCATAACAAAGGTATGAAGAATATTATGTAATATCCATTCAGGCCACAGAGTCATAGGAAACTCCATAGTGAGTGCCCCTTTCTTTGTATTTTCATTTTCATAACTGAAGAAAAGAGAGCGAAGCATAGGCCTCACCTTCTAGCTAGGTTTTCTCCCATATTGAGTTTCCAATGATACATCTTGTGTTAAATTGTGTGTATGGTGTGTATATTTACCTGCTCTTTTGTTTTTGTATTCAATTATTTTCATAAATCTGAGCAATAATCTAGTAATAATTAATCAAGGATCTAAGGAAATAAATTGCATAATCTAAGATTTCAAAATATTATAAGATATGTTGTAATGAATTGGTCCAATGGAATATCCATGGCAGTTTATAGATCATATTGGTACCAAAGAAGTTTTCTTTGGTTTATTTATGGAAAGTTGCAGGATCCATGAATTGGATTAATAATGAAGTTTCAGAACCCTAGCCATGGTAGATGAGTCAATTCATAACAATTCTCAAGATGAAGTAGAAGAGATATTTTCAAGGCTAGAAGAAAACATTGTCRATATCTCTCACAACATGGCCCTCCTCATGGTGGCTCTAGCAAACAAGTTCAAAAATTTCAGGGAGGTTGGTGGCTCTAACTCAAAAGATGGATATGATGGGAAATTAGGTGATAATGAAAACCTAKAAAAGGAGTCAAGAAAAGAGCCTAAGAAAGAGAAAGAAAGTTCTAGTGCCATAACTCCTTCACAACCTATATTCAAAATTGAAGTGAAAGTGGATATCAAACCCTATCAAGGTGAAATCGATGTTGTCAAGTTGAATCAATGGTTGCAACAATTAGAAGAGTATTTTAGTGTCCATAATATAGATGGAGAACAAAAAAATTCATTTTCCCAACTGAAACTAGAGGGCCATGCACTAACCTGGTGGGAAAGCCACACATAAAAACTCAGGATGGAGGGTGATTCACTAGTAACTAAGTGGGAGGATTTTAAAACCCTCATTAATTCCTAGTTCTACCCTATTGAGTATGTAGAGGAGCAATGGATCTGTTGGAATCACTTCCGGCAGAGGCAAGGAAAGAGTGTGTACGAGTACAACAATGAATTCAAGAATATGGTGATCATGTTGGGTATCTCTCTCAAGAACCCAGATGTACTAGTTCTCAAGGATATAGGGGGTCTACACAATCGTTTATGAAATCAATTGATGATTTTCAAACCTGAGACCATTGATGAGGCCTATGTGCAAGCATAATACTTGGAGAACATAGGCCATATGAAAGGAAAACCAAGTGGTTCTAAAGTGAAATATCAACAAGAAGCTTCCAAGGAGGGGAAGAAGAAGTGGAAAGGGAAACACAAGAAGATGACAAATCATTCACATTAGTGCAAGTATTCAAACAACCACTACAACCATTACAATATTTATGGTCACATCGAAGACAAATGTTGGAAGATACATCTATAGTTGAATCCAAACAACCGTAAGAAGGATGCCAAGAAGAAGAAATTGCTAGGAAAGGGTTTAGGAAACCAGGTAGAGAGAAACTCATATGTTGATGAGAATATTGTCTGCACTTCAATGCAAAATGAGGTGAATCTGAGTAGCCTTCATCATAAGGAAGAGAAGGAGATGAAAAAACTCTTCTATATTAATATCTAGGTCAAAAGGACCAAGGTAGATTCTCTTTTTTATTCTAGTTCATAGGCCAATATGATAGAAGATGATATATTTAGAAATATTCTATTGGAGGTTCATGATTATCCAATCCCATATCCATTGGGATGGGTGAATAAGTATGTAGAAATCAGAGTCACTAAACATTGTAAGATCAAGTTTTTTATAAGTGCATATTTTATTGATGAAGTGGAATTAGATGTAGTACCCCTTGATGTGTGTGGTGTAGTGTTCAAAAGATGACACACACACATAAGGGATGCAATCTTCATACAGAGAGAAAACCAGTACGTCCTGATCAAGGATGGGAAGTCATTCATCATCAATGCACATAAAGGGAAGTCAAATATATCTCTGGTAAGTGATAAACAAGCCAAAAATTTAATCAGTTATAGTAAGAAGTGTGTATTTCTTTTCTTCAGAGAGACTTATCCAGTGGAGGAATAAGCAAGAGTAAAAGAATCCCTGGAAGGATGTACAATAGAGAAGAAACCACAGTTGGAGGATTTGTTGTATACATACAAGGGAGTGTTCTAGGAGCCTAAAGGTTTTCCACCTAAGAGTAAAGTGGAGCACGAGATAAAGTTGTTTCCTGATTCCCAATTACCAAATATCGGGTTGTATAAAGTCTATTGTAGAAGTCGATGAAGTGAAGACATGAATGCTTCACCTGCTAGTGTAGGGATTTATTTGAACAAGCACCTCACCTTGTGGTTCATCTATCATCATAGTTCCCAATAAGTATGGGACTTAGTGAATGTGTATCGAATACAAAGATTTGAACGATATCACACTCAAGAATCAATACCCTTTTCCCAGGCTTGATGATTTGTTAGATTAGTTCAAGCAAGCTGAGTACTTCACCAATTTGGGTCTCAAATAGGGATACCCTCAAGTATGTGTTAAATAAGAATACACTTGGAATACTAACTTCAAGACAAGGCAAGGTTTCTATGAATGGTTGGTCATGCCTTTTGGTTTATGTAATTCACTAGTTATATTTATACGTTTGATGAATAATGTATTGCATCCATATTTAGATTCATTTGTAATATTGTACTTGGATGAAATATTGGTTTATAGATCTACCTGGGAGGAGCACATCTAACATCTCATGTAGGTGTTAGAGACTCTGAAAAATAATTATTTGCTGGAAAACCTCAAGAAAAGTGAGTTTTCTCAATATTCATTGGTGTATTTGGGGTATGTGATTGGTGGAGGGGAACTCAAGATAGATCCCACAAATACGGAGGCCATCATGAAGTGGCATGTTCCTACTATTATCACTAAATTTATGAGCTTTTTTGGGGTAGCACAATACCTATGGAATTTCATAGCATCCTTTTCAACAATAGGTATGCCACTCCACACCATAACATCCTGTGTAAGAGTTTCTAGTGGGGAAAGAATCAATAGAAAAATTTCGACGAGCTAAAATGAAATATCAATCAAGCACCAATTTCACATTTCCTAAGTTCTAGAAGTCTTTCAAAGTGGATATATATGCAAGTGGGTATGTTATGGGAGCATTTTTGGTGCAAGGAGGTAAGTTGACATTCTATCACTCTTATATGTTTCATAGGGGATTCTTGAACTACCATACATATGATAAGGAACTCTATGCCCTGGTTGAAGCTATTAAGAAGTGGAATCACTATATAATGGGAAAGGAAACCATTATATAGGGATACCCTCAAGTACATGTTAAATAAGAATACACTTAGAAGACTACCTTCGAGACAATGAAAGGTTTCTATGAATGGTTGGTCATGCCTTTTGGTTTATGTAATTCACTAGTTATATTTATGTGTTTGATGAATAATGTATTGCATCCATATTTAGATTCATTTGTAATAGTGTACTTGGATGACATATTGGTTTATATATCTACTTGGGAGGAGCACATCTCACATCTCATGTAGGTGTTAGAGACTCTGAAAAATAATTATTTGCTGGAAAACCTCAAGAAAAGTGAGTTTTCTCAACAGTCATTGGTGTATTTGGGGTATGTGATTGGTGGAGGGGAAATCAATATAGATCCCACAAATATGGAGGCCATAATGAAGTGGCATGTTCCTACTATTATCACTAAAGTTATGAGCTTTTTTGGGGTAGCACAATACCTATGGAATTTCATAGCATCCTTTTCAATAATAGGTACGCCACTCCACACCATAACATCCAATGTAAGAGTTTCTAGTGGGCAAAGAATAAATAGAAAAATTTCGACGAGCTAAAATGAAAGATCAATCAAGAACCGATTTCACATTTCCTAAGTTCTATAAGTCTTTTAAAGTGGATATATATGCAAGTGGGTATGTTATGGGAGAAGTTTTGGTGCAAGGATGTAATTCGATATGCTATCACTCTGAGATGTTTCATGGGGGAGTCTTGAACTACCATACATATGATAAGGAACTCTATGCCCTGGTTGAAGCTATTAAGAAGTGGAATCACTATATAATGGGAAAGGAAACCATTATTCACACTAATCACCAACCATTCCAATATTTGTAGGCCCAAAGTAATCTTCAACAAATTAGACATTACAAGTGGATGGGATTTTTGCAACAATTACATCTAGTTATCAAGTATAATAAGGGAATAACTAATAAGTTGGAAGACATTCTTTCAAGGCCACCCACATCCAATATTAAATCTTTGGGAACTCTTACGCACATGGATCCTTTTACCCATTATTCCTATAAAGAGGCATACATAGAAGATGTGGACTTTAGAGAGGTGTTTTAGTAGCTACAAGGCCAAATTTGTGTAGAAGAAGGTGATATAAAGGTTGAATATCATCTCCAAAATGGGTTATTCTACAAGATATACAAGATCTATGTTCATATAGGTGAAATATTGCAAATTATCATAGAGGCTCACACTGCCAAGGTTGTAGGAAATTTGGTGTTGGGAAGATAGTTTCTAAATTACAAAGGTATGTGTATTGGCCCAAAATGCAAGAATATGTAGCTCGGTATATTAGAGGATGCATGCGTTTTTGTACTAGAAAGACTAGTAATAAGAATAAAGGTTTATACCATCCCTTACTTGTGCCCACTCGTCCTTGGGAAATCGTTTCCATGGATTTTGTCAGTAGTTTTCCAACAACCATGAAAGGACATGACTATCTATTTGTAGTAGTTGACAGGTTCATGAAGATGTGTATTCTTATTCCTTTTTAAAATACCATCAAAGGACAAGAAGTAATAAGCATTTTCTTTGAATAAGTCTAGTTGCACTTTGGGATACCAAGGAGCATCATCTTAGACAAGGATATCATATTTCTCGGTGCCTTTTGGACTACACTTTGGAAGAATATGGATATTAAATTGAAGAGATATACAACATTCCATCCATAACCAGATGGATCGACATAATTAGTCAACAGGAATTTGGTATAACATTTGAGGGGTTACAATTAGAATCATTCAAAGAATTACGATGAAAATATCATCTACATTCAACACTCTTATAATATAGCATTCCATACTTCTACCAATAAGCCCCCTTTTGTAACTTTCTTTGGTTATTTTCCAACTTCACCATTGGATTTTGTCTATGGAAAACAAGGAGGACTGAGGGAATACATCATAGGAGAGGCATTGCAAGAAAATAAATGTGTTGACAATATTAGGTAGATCCATTTGCAAGTATAGGATACATTGAATAAATCACAATAAATATACGAGGCTAGA
>JASDQU010103105.1:311926-349172 GCA_032191745.1 Picea mariana | reverse complement strand
AAAATTAGGTTGAAAAGACAACTTCCAAGAAAGGAAAAATGGTACTCCAAGGAGAAGGTAGAGGGAAAATTTCCTCACCTCATTTAGTAAAATATTTTGGGGACCAAAATCACCCCTAATTATGGAGGTATGATTTGGGATGTATCATTATATAATTTTTCATCTATCATAGTACTTTCTAGGTGGAAAATTTGGAGGAATTTGCTTGCAGGGCCCATATTAGTGGTAGGTCCTAGTTTGGAGATTTGGGGTCTAGAACCTTCCAAATCCATTTGAGGAATCAAATGGATTTTTTGGGGTCGAAATTTTTTGAGCATAGCTCATATCCCCTTGATACTATTCTACAAATCGATACCTTTCCAACAGTGAAAAAATAATCTCAATCGAAGCTCGTATGTAGAAGTTATGCCTCCTGCAAGTTGACCTACCTTGTTGACCGCCATGGTATGAGTAGATACCATGTCGGCCCCCATTAATCACAAAAGTGGAGCTATCCACATGTGGAATTTCAAGAATATTCTATAAGTTCCAAAGCCTCATCACTAATTGAGGGTTGAGGATGCAAAAATCCTAACCCTAGATAGCTATCAGGTTATGCTAAATATCAAAGCACTAGGAAGAGAAGGGGTTCCATTATTTTGTATTGTGATTGTTCCATAGTCGAGCAGAGCATACAAGGAGTGGAATTTGAGATCGAAATAGAGGTAGGAAGAATATTTTTTATTATCCATTTAGGTCACAGAGTGTTAAAAAACTCCATGGTGAGTGCTCCTTTCTTTGTATTTTCATTTTCATAACCAAAGAAAAGAGAGTCGAGCATAGGCCTCACCTTCTAGATAGGTTTTATCTCATATCAGGTTTCCTAGGATACATATTTTGTTCATTTGTGTGCATAGTGTGTATATTTTCCTTTTCTTTCATTTTTGTATTCAATTATTTTCATAAATCCAAGCAATAAGCTAGTAATAATTAATCGAGGACCTAAGGAAGCAAATTGCATAACCTAAGATTTTAAAATATTATAAGATATATTGTGATCAATTTTTCTAGTGGAATGTCCAAAACATTTTATATGTCATACATAGTCAAAACTTATCAAAATCTAGTATAATATCAATCTCTTCAAGCTGTAGCTAGGGAGACCATGAAAACCTCAACTACCAACTCTAGGATAAACATATCATTTTTATCACAAATTGACATAATATTTATACAAGTGTATACAATATTGAGCAATAAATTATTTATATGAATTGATAATGCTACAAGGAACCCAATTATAGTATGATTATATGCATTGACTAGTCATGAGGTGAATGGGTGTGTGGCCTTCAAATTTTCATTAACCTAATTAGTATTATTATATTTCCACCCCTTTAAAAAATGATTTTTCCTCAAAGAATAATGAATAATAGTCTCTTTGGATAAGCATGATTTCTTGGTGGCATAATTTTTGTCGTTTCCTAGTTCTCTAGGTTTGGTTTGGTTTCCATTTTGAGCAACAATGAGGTTCCTTTGTAGTGTATGCATCATATTTTGAAGTATTTTGACTTGGTTGTTTAACATGAAACCTTGATTCTCCTTGGTAACATGCTTCACTTCATGTTTCTATTGCATGTTCATATGTGTTTATTTTTTCCATTAGTTGAAAATCACTTTTCATGTGATGTGAAACTTCAACCTCATACAATTTATAATGTTTCCCTTGCTAGTTAAATTCCATGAATTGTTCTTCAAGGTTCGTGGTATATGTTCCTAACTACATTGACCATTCAACACTTAGCACCATATCCATCTCATCGAGTGGTAGAGCATATAATCCTATATGTAGTTCCAATTATTATTTTTTAAATAGGACTTTATGACATCTTCCTACTCCCTTGACCTTTTGTCCATCAATGATTGTAACTACGAGGTCTTTGGTGGGGTACACAAAAGGTTTAGTTGATTAGTGAAATTGATGTCTATATAGTTATGAGTACTATCGGATTCTACAAAAATTATTACATTTGTACTTTTTATGATTCCTTTAAGTGTTAGGATCTTTGGTTGTAATTTCCCTTCATGGTTGCAAGTGGAACCATAGGTTTCCTTTCCTCTTTTATTAGGTCTTGGGTCTTATCAACCTTCTTCATATGAGGTGGAATATATTTTGTGAATGGTTCTTTTATTTTTTATTTTTCAGTAGTAGTTTCTTTTATGGGGACCTTATATTCATTATTATATTGTCAGGTTCTTGAGATTGAATAAAATGATATTTTTGACACAACTTTATTACTTTAGGATTTGGAATTATATCCAATAGTAATTTAGCTTAATAGGTTAGAATTTCATACTTCATTTTTTCCCACAATTTTGGAACAATGTAGTGATTTTTCTTCACATCAATGTATCAGAATCCATCTCCTATGATTCCTTTAATCTTTAGGGTCTTAAGTTGTAGTTTTTATGTCATGGTTGTGAGTGGAGCCATATGTTTCCTCTCCTCTTTCCTTAGGTCATGGGTCTTATCAACCTTCCTTATATGAGGTGGAATATATTTTGTGATTGGTTCTAGTATTTATTATTTTTGAGTGGCATTGTTGGCATAGGGGCAAACCCAGGGTTCAACGCACCAACAAAACCCTAACTACCGGCCCTTTCTACAACACATGCGAAGCAGGCAAAGTCTCACCTGAGGTAGAAGCAGGGGGGTTTACAGGACATAGGTGTTTGTAATGAAGATGGGACATATATTTGTGATAACAACACTTGGCAGAGTATTCTAGCAACACTTAGAAGGTGATATGAATTAGTTTATTAGCTTTAATAACATCGCAGAACATACCCTAAATCTAGATTGACGCAGTAATAATAAAGATTAAACATTTCAACCACTTAGCACATAACACTAAGTTAGATCTAGCATTCATTCATCTTTATGATAAGTAAAGAACTAATTATCAACAGATCTATCTATCATACATAATAATCAAAGCACTCAGCATATTCATAACATAAACAATACAACACAAAGCCAACCAAAGACATAAGATATATGTGGTTCAACCCAGTGTGGGGCTACGTCCACCAACCACTTCGTCTTATTTATTATTCTTCAATCTATTACATTCAGAGAATCCTCTGCATCGATCCACAGAGTCAAGCTTCACATAGGACAAGCGATCTACGCACTGAGCACCAGAACCTCCTTCCAAAACTAGGTCAAGGCATAGATCCAACTCTCTAGCGAGCACAAATCCTTAACACTCAGACATTATCTTGCAGAAAGCCAATCAAACTAATTGCACTTAGCCACTTCCCACTACCCTTCTATAATAAATTCTCACTTATTTATACTTTTACAATCCCTTTTAATAAGGCCTAATCATGGGTAAACCCCATGGTCCGACATCCAAAAACTCGTTACAAAAACCCTAGGGACCCCTTGTTTGTTCCACATAGCCCACAAAATAAGTGAGATCCACGATCTCAACTCCGCCTGGGCACTCCTTTCTCGACCAATGTGTCGAAGTCCAAAAAGTGGTCAAACCTGACCAAGATTTCCTCAAAACTTGGTTGAGGGCCAACAGGCCCCCAATACTCACTTGTGACTCGTCCCAAGTCACTCATGTCTGGGAAATGTTGCTTTGAAGGCCTCGAGCTTCACTTGAGCTGCCTCGAATTGCTACTTCTCCCGAGCCTCCTACTCAGTGAGCTCCTAGATAATCTTCTCTGTAACAGGCCCTTCCATGCATTGTTCTATTGTTGTAACCACTTGGTCCAATTGCGAGCCTTGTCCATCAATATCTTCAAACACCTTGCAGGATTCTTCCTGCATAGGTTGCATCTTTTACGTGACTTCCATTACCTTGCTCTGGATGGCAGTAATTTGCTGCTGCACTGTGCCCTATTCTTGAGATATCTTCATTCTTTCAACTGCAGTGAGTAGCTTCATCTGCGGTTGCACGGAGAATTCCTCTTGTTGCGCCTCCTGTAACTGCGCTTCTAGTTTCCTAAGCTTTGGATATTTTGTGAGGCATTCATATGTCTGCGCGCTTCTATCACTCAGCTATTTTCACTCAGAGGCGAGGGCTTTGATCCTTCCTACTGTGTTCTTGGCGGTTTCCTCCCTCTGATCGTGCGCTTCCTTTGGGGTGCTTGGTACTGCTTGGACCCCCAACTCGGTTATCCTAGCTTGAAGTTGCTAGATGGTCTTAGCGAGCTTCACTACTTGAGCCTCAACTAACTCCTATTCCTCCTGTTCCAAGCTAGGCACATAGTGACATGCTTTATTTACCACTTCTTTGACCACAATCTTCTCTACGAGCAGTTGTTACTTTTCTCTCTGTAGCTTCTCTTTGTCCTCCTGGAGCATCACCCGAAACTCCTCTCTCTCACTCTCATACATAGTTACACTATATCGCGCTACTCGTAATTTCTCTAGGAGTTCATCTTTTTCTTGGTTCAAGGCTTCTATAGCCTTATCCTTTTCTTCCTAGATTTTCGGAAGTTGAGATTATGTCACATCTACAAGTCTTCTCAATTGGGTTGGCTCATCCCCCAATTCTGCAGTCTGTGACGAGGAGGGCGCAGCAGGTACTGTGCGGACCAAACAAATGGCTTGTTGTATTTTTTTCAGTTCCTTCTCAATCCTTCCATACATCTCCTCTTGCTTCTCTCCATATCTCTGGAAGATGTCCTTGGAAGCATCCTCCATGGCTCCATGAACCAAACTGATGTCATCCTCCATGAGCGTGGCCTCTAACTATGGCTTACTGGTGCACGTCTTCTTTATTGCTTAATGTTTCTACGGAGAAACCTTCCTCTTCTGTGGCGTTACTGTTTCAATAAGGGAATCTTTCGGCAGTGTAGCTTCACCTTCTCTTTGCTCATCCCCTCCTCCTTGTCCATATGCTTCGTTTCCTCGTCCTCCTAGTGAGCCAGATCCATTGTCTTTAGAGGTGTTTTCCTGCTCATCGATCTCTATATACTGGACTTCTTCCTACTTCTTCTTCTTCTTTGTCCCACTGGAATATCCGGCATGCTCAACTCAAGTGATCATGGGGCTTCCTATGGTGTCAGTGTCAGAGAGTTCTGCATCAGCGATGGGTACGAGGAAATCCTCTGGCCATTCCTTGGTGATATTCTCCATGTCTTCGTCTATTATCTTGTAGTACGATTGTATCTCTTACTTGTTCTCATCTCTGCGCACAGTGATATAGATAAAATGTGGATCTGCGCAGAACTTTTCTATTGGCCTGTACTGGTGCAAGGTGTGCGGTGCATGCACAGAAATGACTCAATGACAACCTTCAGTTGCTGATAATATGCATGAAACACAGCGTTCTAATTCCACTATTTTTTCATGTCATTGGTGTACCACAAGGTGGAAAACATAGATGCCAACGACTCTGATGGTTCAATCTCTGGAAAGGTGTCTCCTTTAGGAATTTTCCAAGTGATAAATGCAATCAAAATGATCAGCCAGCTGAAGTGGAGTTCATATCCCAAATCCTGAGCTTTGCACTAGTCTTTCTCCAGTTCATTGACAAGGTAACTCTCTCAATTCATCTGCATGCCCTCCACACATTTTCCTGTGAGGTCCACCACAAACCCGATGACCTGTGTGGGGCAGCTATTTCTTATGATCTTTCCAACTATAAGTTTGGAAGTGAGGTGCACTACATCATCCTGTATAGAGGCTACCTTGTAGCCTCACTTTCCTTTTTCAAAATCGTCGTAAGATTCCTTGATGCACTGTGCCAAGGAGTGGTATGAGGCCTTCCCTTGGTAAAACTATTGAGGGTCAGTCCCTTCATGCTTAATCCTGTAATCTAGTGGATCAACCCCGGATCCATAGTAATCCTTCGGTCGAGACACAAGTATCTGCCATGATATCACGACAAGAGGAGTTTAACACCGTCGTTAACCTTCTGGTAATGACCAAAATGGGGGATCTTCATTACGTTCAACACAGTGGAATGCACCAGTCCCTTAATCCATGGCTAAGAGACGAGGTGAGGATTCTTCCCAATTGATTTCTTCAAGTATCGATGGGGTGCTAGCATAGAATACTTCTTTCTGTCTCCTAGGTTGAAGTCACTATTCTTCAGTAGTGGGATCTGCCCCAACTGGCTTCCTACTACGCGTATTCCTTTCAGAATGTACGTGGTGAATAGAGTGTACTCATTGTCTCGTGGAATGATTTCACGGTTAACTACGCCAGCCAAAGCTGGAATGTACTCGAGTAGGATCGATGAGATCTGCTTCGCATTAGCTAGATTGCCACGATGCTTACTTCACTTCTCGATTCCAGGGTTAACATGGCCAGAACGTCGTCCCATCGAAGGGGAATCCTGCAGTCCCCTGGTCGAAGATGTCTGGACACCTTTAGATAATTGTTTGTTAGCCATTATATTTTTGAGTACCTTCTCGATAGAATTCTCTAATTCAGTATGTTCGCCCGACATTATCACTGTTAAACAGACAGGTCGGGGTAGGAGAACGGATAAGCAGGGTAGACAAACAGGCAATGACATCTAGTTTTTGATAACACAACTCAACACACAATCAATTCTCTGTTATCTCAATTAATCACAGGTGGAAAAAAATGGTCTCGGTGTGACGAGGAACAAGTTAAATAAGTGAAGCCTCATAACAAATTCTTCCAACGGGCAAGAATTCTTCCATCAATGCGAATTTGTCCGTTGTGGCACGGTCTCAATGTCCCAAAAGTGGTCCATCCACTCATAAATTCATTTTCTATCCATTGCGGAGCATTGTTCTAAAGGTCAGGGTGCCTCCAATGGTCATATAACCTCGCCAAGGCAAAGTCCCAGTCTGCACGGTCCTTCTGTTCCGGCAAGGTTCAAATCCTGCGAACCTACCTCCTCCGAGGTTCCAGTCTGTGAAGTCTTCCATCTGGTCTCTGTAGCTTTTCCATCTTAGCTTTCCTTTTACTGAGATTCATTGCCTTCTTTCTTGTGATCCGATTCTCTCTAACTGTTTCTGAAATCCTCTTTCCACTCTTATTCTTATCTTCTCCTAGTGTAGTGACTTCGCACTACTGATGTGCTCTCAAAGGGTTCGAAGTTAATATCCCTTCTATTATTAATTCATGGGTGGGTATTCTTCTTTCTTGCATGGATAGGTCGTTCAAACCTTCTTGCATTCTTTAAACCTTGACAACTAATTATCTTGCCTTCTATTGCTTTGAATTATCCTCTCTTTCTTCTATTAGTCGATCTATTTTTCTAGCCATGAAATCCCCTAGTTCTTTCTTTTTCTTTTCTGTAGCTTCTTCCTCTGCTTTCCTTCTGATCTGATCCTTCTCAAACCAAGTCTTACCTAGAAAAAGTGGGAAAGGGGCAATGCCCCCAATAAACTTAATGACTTCAAATTCTTCTTCGGTCGATGTTCCATGAACAATAATAGGTACATTAGTAACTCTTCCACATAAAGTTATCATCTTACTCTTAAACAAGCATATCCTTCCCAATGAAGGTATCATAGTAGGCTTCCCCAAAATTTCCCAAGTGTCTTCTGTCATAATATTCACTTGTGTTTCTTCATCCAAGACACAGTCTATGTCGAAGTCTTCTATTCTTGCACTTATTCGTTGTTTTACTTTCAATATCTCTAGTAAACTGACATCTTTGTGCTCATTCATTGTTTCTTTCAACTGTAATAATATAGTCTAAGCTTTCTCTGATTCTTTCTCTTTATGATTCTCTAACATGCTCTTAGTCTCTTGACTTCCTTCATATTTTTCTTGTCTCATGTTTATTCTTTCAACTTTAGCAATCATCCTTGGACAATCCTCAACCTCATGACCAATAGTCTTACAACAAAGATAGATAGGACCTATACCAGGGAATTCCTTAGAAAGATGTCCCAGTCTTCTGTAGTTATAACACAATGTCAATCCTCTTTTTCTCTTGTATTTTCCCCAACCTCTTATGTACTACGCACTAAGATCATAGTGTTGGACCTGCAATCTGCAAAAATTACTTCTAGGTTTATGCATCCACTTATTAGTCCAAAAATTCTTTCTATGCATAGGAATAACATATCTTTCTTCATTTCTATTATCTTTAGTTATATCAACTATTTCTTCCAACTGCGCCCTAGCCTTCAAACTAGGAAAGAACCTATTAAACATACTTAAGTTCATGCTTTTGAAACAAATTTTTTCACTTATCTTACTCTTATCAAAGCACAAATATTTACCTCTTTTTGGATCTTACCTCTTTCTTCAGATCATACTTCTTTCTTAGCACAGAGCTTCGCAAGTGAAGTAGAGTACTGTGCACTTCAACAGCAGATCTGCGCACAAAGATTCTCTTTTCTTTACTTCAATTCCCAGCAATCACAGTTCTACGTCCCGACAATGGAACCATTTGTTGGCACAGGGGCAGACCCAGGGTTCAACGCTTCAACAACGCACCAATAAAACCCTAACTACCATCCCTTTCAGCAACACCTATGAAGTAGGCGAAGTCTCACCCGAGGTAGAAGCAGGGGGGGTTACAGGACACAGGTGTTTGTAACCAATCTGGGACAAAGATCTGTGATAAAAACACTTTGCAGAGTATTCTAGCAACACTTAGAATGTGATATGCATTATTTTATTATCTTTAATAACATCGCAGAACATACCCTAAATCTAGATTGATGCAGTAACAATAAAGATTAATCATTTCAACCACTTAGAACATAGCACTGAGTTAGATATAGCATTCATTCATATTTAAGATAAGTAAAGCACTAAGCATCAACAGATCTATCTATCATACATAATAATCAAAGCACTGAGCATATTCATAACATAAACAATACAACACAAAGCTAACCAAAGACATAAGATATACGTGATTCACCCCAGTGTGGGGATACGTCCACCAACCGCTTCATCTTCTTTATTATTTTGCAATCTCTTACATTCAAAGACTCTTGTTCACCAAGCCACAGATTCAAGCTTCGCATAGGACAGGAGATCTACACACTGATCACCAAATCCTCCTTCCAAAACTAGGTCAAGGCATAGAGCCAACTCTCTAGCGAGCACAAAGCCTTAACACTCAGAAATTCTCTTGCACAAAGCCAATCAAACTACTTGCACTTAGCCACTTCCCACTACGCTTATACAATACATTCTCACTTATTTATACTATTACAATCCCTTACAATAAGGCCTAATCATGGGTAAACCCCATGGGCGAACATCCAAAAACCTGTTACAAAAAACCTAGGGACCCCTTGTCGGGTCCACATAGCCTGCAAAATAAGTGAGATCTGCGATCTCAGCTCCACCTGGGCACTCCTTTCTCCACTAATGTGTCTAAGTCCAAAAAGTGGGCAAACCTAACCAAGGTTTCCTCAAAACTTGGTCGAGGGCCAACAAGCATTTTGTTTTTTTGGTGGAGCTATATTCATTCTTGTATTATCAAGTTGTTGAAATTGAATATAATGATATTTTTGGCACAACTTCATTATTTTTATATTTGGAATGTACCCAACATTGATTTCATTCAATGGGTTATAATTTCCTACTTCATTTCCAAACAATGTAGTGATGTGTTTTCACATTATTGTCTCTGAATTGATATCCTATCACACATATGATAATTGTTTCCTTTCTTTATGAATTATGTCCATCATCTTTGAGAATATTCTATTGACTTGTGAAATTTTTCAATTAATACTTTTGGTGTAGCTTCTATTAATTTGTCAATTTTTTACCCTAATTATTTTTGTGATTTCTCAATCCTATCAACGATTTGCATGGTTCTATGTGCTTCATCTTCATAACAATGAATCGCTAATAGGTTTATGTCACTAACCATTTTAGTAGTGACCTTATTCCTTGCAAGACCCAATTTTTAAACAAAACAGACAATGATGTCTAGTTTTTGATAACACATCTCGACACACAATCAATTCTTTGTTATCTCAGTTAATCACGGGTGGAAAAAAGTGGTCTCGACGCGACGAGGAACAAGTTAAATAAGAGAAGCCTCATCACAAATTCTTCCAACGGGCAGGAATTCTTCCATCAATGTGAATCTGTTCGTTGTGGCACAGTCTCAACGTCCCAAAAGCAGTCCATCCACTCATAAATGCATTTTCTAGCTGTTGTGGAGCATCGTTCTAAAGTTCGGGGTGCCTCCAATGGTCATATAACCTTGTGAGGGAGAAGTCCCATTTTGCGCGGTCCTTCTGTTCCGGCGAGGTTCAAATCCTGCGAACCTGCCTCCTGCGAGGTTCCAGTCTGTGAAGTCTTCCATCTGGTCTCTGTAGATTTTCCATCTTAGCTTTCTTTTTACTGAGATTCCTTGCCTTCTTTCCTATGATCTAAGTCTCTCTAACTGTTTTTGGAATCCTCTTTCCATTCTTATTCTTATCTTCTCCTAGTGTAGTGACTTCACACTATTGATGTGTTCTCAAAGGGTTCAAAGTTAATATCCCTTCTCTTATTAATTCATGGGTGGGTATTCTTCTTTCTTATATGGATAGGTCCTTCAAACCTTCTTGCATTCTTTAAACCTTGACAACTAATTATCTTTCCTTTTGTTGCTTTGAATTATCCTCTCTTTCTTCTATTAGTTGATCTATTTTTCTAGCTATGAAATCCCTTAGTTCTTTCTTTTTCTTTTCTGTAGCTTCTTCCTCTACTTTCCTTCTGATCTGATCCTTCTCAATCCAAGTCTTACCTAGAAAAAGTGGGAAAGGGGTGATGCCCCCAATAAACTTAATGACTTCAAATTATTCTTTGGTCGATGTTCCATGAACAATAATAGGTACATTAGTAACTCTTCCACATAAAGTTATCATCTTACCCTTAAACAAGCCTATCCTTCCCAATGAAGGTATCATAGTAGGCTTCCCCAAAATTTCCCAAGTGTCTTCTGTCATATTATTCACTTGTGTTTCTTCATCCAAGACACAATCTATGTCGAAGTCTTCTATTCTTGCACTTATTCGTTGTTTTACTTTCAAGATCTCTAGTAAACTGACATCTTTGTGCTCATTCATTGTTTCTTCCAACTGTAATAATATAGTCTGATCTTTCTCTGATTCTTTCTCTTTATGATTCTCTAACATGCTCTTAGTCTCTTGACTTCCTTCATATTTTTCTTATCTCATGTTCATTCTTTCAACTTTAGCAATCATCCTTGGACAATCCTCAACCTCATGACCAATAGTCTTACAACAAAGACAGATAGGACCTGTACCGGGGAATTCCTTAGAAATATGTCCCAGTCTTCTGCAGTTATAACACAATGTCAATCCTCTTTTTCTCTTGTATTCTCCCCAACCTCTTATGTATTGTGCACTAGGATCATAGTGTTGGACCTAAAATCTACAAAAATTCCTTCTAGGTTCCTACATCCACTTATTAGTCCAAAATTTCTTTCTATGCATAGGAATAACATAACTTTCTTCATTTCTATTAGCTTTAGTTATATCAGCTATTTCTTCCAACTGCGCCCTAGCCTTCAAACTAGGAAAGAACCTATTAAACATACTTAAATTCATKTTTTGAAAGTAAATTTTTCACTTATCTTACTCTTATCAAAGCACAAAGATTTACCTCTTTTCGGATCTTACCTCTTTCTTCAGATCAGACTTCTTTCTTAGCACAGAGCTTTGCAAGTCAAGTAGAGTAYTGTGCACTTCAGCARCAAATCTATGCACAGAGCTTCTCTTTTCTTTACTTCAGTTCCCAGTAATCATAGTTCCAGGTCTCGACAATGGAACCACTTGTTGGCACAGGGGCAGACCCAGGGTTCAATGCCTCAACAACGCACCAACAAAACCCTAACTACCATCCCTTTCGGAAACACCTACGAAGCAGGCGAAGTCTCACCCGAGGTAGAAGCAGGGGGGGTTACAGGACACAGGTGTTTGTAACCAATCTGGGACGCAGATCTGTGATAAAAACACTTTGCGGAGTATTCTAGCAACACTTAGAATGTGATATGCATTATTTTATTAGCTTTAATAACATCGCAGAACATACCCTAAATCTAGATCAACGCAGTAACAATAAAGATTAATCATTTCAACCACTTAGAACATAGCACTGAGTTAGATATAGCATTCATTCATCTTTAAGATAAGTAAATCACTAAGCATCAACATATATCTCTATCATACATAATAATCAAAGCACTGAGCATATTCATAACATAAACAATACAACACAAAGCTAACCAAAGACACAAGATATACATGGTTCACCCCAGTGTGGGGATACGTCCACCAACCGCTTCATCTTCTTTATTATTTTTCAATCTCTTACATTCAAAGACTCTTTTTCACTGAGCCACAAATTCAATCTTTGCATAGAACAGGAGATCTGCAGACTGATCACCAGATCCTCCTTCCAAAACTAGGTCAAGGCACAAAACCTTAACACTCAGAAATTCTCTTGCACAAAGCCAATCAAACTACTTGAACTTAGCCACTTCCCACTACACTTATACAATACATTCTCACTTATTTATACTTTTACAATCCCTTATGATAAGGCCTAATCATGGGTAAACCCCATGGGCCGACATCCCAAAACCCATTACAAAAAACCTAGTGACCCCTTGCCAGGTCCACATAGCCTGTAAAATAAGTGAGATCTGCGATCTCAGCTCCGCCTGGGCGCTCCTTTCTCGACCAATATGTCTAAGTCCAAAAAGTGGGCAAACCTGACCAAGGTTTCCTCAAAACTTGGTCGAGGGCCAACAAGAATTTTGTTTTTTTGGGGGGACTATATTCATTCTTGTATTTTCAAGTTGTTGAAATTGAATATAATGATATTTTTGGCACAACTTCGTTATTTTCATATTTGGAATGTACCCAACATTGATTTCATTCAATGGGTTATAATTTCCTACTTCATTTCCAAACAATGTAGTGATGTGTTTTCACATTATTGTCTTTGGATTGATATCCTATCACACATATGATAATTGTTTCCTTTCTTTATTAATTATGTCCATCATCTTTGAGAATATTCTATTGACTTGTGAAATTTGTCAATTAATACTTTTGGTGTAGCTTCTATTAATTTGTCAATTTTTTACCCTAATTATTTTTGTGATTTCTCAATCCTATCAACGATTTGCATGGTTATATGTGCTTCATATTCATAACAATGAATCATTAATAGGTTTATGTCACTAACCATTTTAGTAGTGACCTTATTCCTTGCAAGACCCAATTTTTAAACAAAACTTGATATATAATGTATATAAAGTTTTTTTTAAGCTAATGTCTTATATATAACTTTTCAATGTAAAAAATTAAACAGTGTGGCCCTAAGTGTATGGATAGTTCATGTGGTAATAAAGGAATTTTGCAATGAAAAATAATAATAATAATAATAACAATACAGATGAGTGGAAATACATAGGTTGTATGGCCAATTGATCCATGATAGCTAACAACAATGTTTATGACTTGTGCACACGTTTTCATATGAATGCAATAGAGTATAGGCACTAGTTAAATTGGCGGCTGAAGGAAATCATTTGGACAATAGTTTAATTCGAAATTGAAGGTAATTGTACAAATGGTAGTTTATTTGGCATTGGTACATGCATATGAAAATGGAAGTGGGTTGGCTATATGGAATATGTGTAGAATGGGTGTTTTGGTTTGTACAGATTAATGTGTGTAGATTAGTACAAAACAATAACTTTAAATATTTAATCCATGAGAATTTTCCAAGAGTTGGTTTTGATCCCAAATGGGATAAATAGTTCCTCTTTATCACCTTTTGACACAATATTTATGCAAGTATATAAAATATTGACTAATTTTTTTTTATATGAATTGATGATGTTTTTTTTTTGTTTGTTAGCTTTTCCATGACATGTGGGACTAACCTGTGGCTAAGAAACCATGACTCAGGGGCATCTAAGCCATCAAAATCACCTGGGGATCGCACCCGGCCTGAGCCACAACAACCCTTAACATGGGTGGATTTTTTGTCCCCGCAGGTTTCGAACCGGTGACTTTAACATCACAAAGTGCCTTAACAATACACTCGGTCACCGACTATCCTACACCTCAGGGACTATATGAATTGATGATGTTACAATGAGCCTCATGATGATATAGTTATATGCATTTAATTTTAATAAGGTGAATGGGTGTGTGGACTTTTACCTTTCATTATTATTACTACTACTACTACTATTATTATTATTATTATCACTACTACTACTACTATTACTACTACTACTACTACTATTATTATCACAAATTGTTCCTAGCTGGATTAACTCATAACCAAAGATAGTCACTCCACCAAAGATCATCAACAAGCTAGCATCATCATTGGCAAGTCCTCCTTGGCACATGAAAAATGTCTCCTTCTCTTCTTCTCCTCAATAAGCATAACAAATAACACTAGGGTTTCTAAAACCCTGGCCTTCTTCTCTCACAAGAGCTACAAGTTTCAATGCCTTCTTTTTCCCTCTAGGTTTTATCACAAATCCTATCTTATTTTCCTCCTATGGGTGAAACTCTAACCCTATATTTTCCCTTAAACTTCTGCAATAAACCTAGCACTCCAAGACAAAGATACAATACAATGAAGAGTACACAAGAGAAAGACACTACTACACTACAGTCCTCACATATCTGACACAAGTTTGTGAATGAATGAAACTACTATCTCCTTCTTCTATTTATATGAGAGGTAAGGGAGTCCAACAATATAAACTGGACCTATTCCACTACAAGCCACCTGATTTTACACATGTAGGTTCCAATGTAGAGAGCTCCCTGTAGAAGATGTGGCACATGTTAAGCTCCAAGGTGAAGACGTTCAACAAGAAAGGATCCAAGGCATGAGTGCTATAAAATGGGTCAAAGGCTCCACCTCCTCAAACCTCAAAAGATTCAATAGTCCTCCTAACCCATGTGCTCCTCTAGGTTCACCCCACCTACATGATCACTCCCTCAACCCAAATGTCCTTAAGTCAAGCACACGCCTCCTTGCAAGAAACCAAGTGTCCCCATGCCATTTAGAGCTCAACACCCTCCTTTAGGGTTCCCAATTCTCTTCTAAGGAAATTCATCCTCTTAACAAAGAAATTGACCAAATCCATGTGTGTGTTGCATGAAGAAGCTACCAAACTATTTGGTCTCCAAATCTCAAAGGAGTAATGCCACCTAAGAATCCATACAAGTTAAAATAATCAATGAGAAGGTCACCTCCTATGTGTATTTCCATAATGGAACACCCAAGGTTAATCCATACATCATGTGATCCACATCACACAAAGAGCCCCCAAGCATGGTGTAAACAGTTTTTTAGTAACCCTAAAATCTAACAACCCTAAGTGTTGTAGCATTGTGCTATTGAAGTACATTTGTATGGTATTTATTATCTTGGGTTGTTGTGTGAAATTGGGTGGAATAGAAGTGGAATATTACCGATGTAATTTAATATTTCAGATCATCCCTAAGGATGAAAGTTCACAAGGAATATATCAAGGAAAACTCAAGCTTGAGGTCAAATTTTAGAAGTTGCATTAATTATCCATTTATCAAAATTTATATGCATGCCAACCTTCTCTTTTTCCAAGAGAAGTGGACACCTCTTCCTCTACCATCATTTTTTTCATTGTATTTGCATTCTAGCTTCTCTTCTACTCTCAATGCCAAATCATAAGCTTTCTCAACTACATTTATATTGTGTGGTCTCATCTCATCATGAATTTAAAATTGTAGTTCATTAACATAGCTCACGACTCTATGGTTCTCATCCTCATCATGACAAGTGCAAATAGAAATTTGATAGAATTTTTTAGTGTATTGGCACAACTTGGTCTCTCTATCACAAGTTTTGCATCTTTCTGAAAGACACACACATACAATTAACTTTGAAAACACTATTGTTCAACTTGGATACCATCTTATTCTAAGTTCTTCTCCTTTCATTGTTTTGGTGAACTCACTTTTGTTGCACAAAATCCCACTAAATAACATTGAGATATTTCTATTTGATAATGAATAACCTCACCTTATAATTCAGATATCATCTTCTCATTATCAAAGTAACTTTCCATCTTATTTATTAAATCTACTAGTGCCTTTTCCTTCAAACTTTTGTCATAGTGTATAAATTTGACCTTGGATCATCTAATTAGTTAAGCTACAAGACCTCCTTCTTTCTTGTCTTTTTATTCCTCTTCATGTGCCACTAGTGCCAAAAAAATGGTTTAGTGTTCTCCACTTTGCTATGTTATTTCCAATTACTCTTCTTAATTTCTATATCTCTCCATTTACAACTATTCTACCTTGTATTATTTCCATGTTGCAATTCTCACTCCCTTGATTATAAAATCTCTGGGAAAATCCACGTTAAGAACCACTTTCAAGAACTAAAACTTCCTAATTTTCCTCTCTAGTAGTGAAAATTATTAATATCCAATTCTCCCAAGGAATAAATTTTCTCTCATTGACAAGGATTTAGTCAGTAATGAAATGAAGGAACACAAAATGTTGTAGAAATAAACACAAGATACAATGAAAACCATATTAAGAACTAAATGATGAAAAATGTTGCAATGTACATAGTAGTGCATAATGGTTGAAATGGTGGCAACTTATCTCCAAGAAGATATTTCTTGGTTAAACTCATGTAAAAATACATTAACTAGGAGTTGAATACTACTTTTAACACATTTATTGAGAAACATTAAAGTGAAAAAACCTTAAGAACATTAACCTTAAAGCTAGGGGTGGAGGTGGAAAAAGGAAGGCCCCAAGACATTGAGTGCAAATGACACATCAACTTCTTGGGGCCATACATTCCACATATGAGCTCCATTTCAAGTGCATGATAGCTCGTTGGAGAGATATCGACAATAATAATAATATTATTTCTTGACAAAGTCTTCGATTTTATCAATTAGAACAACAAAAAAAGTGTTTTTGGTTAAGGATAAAAAATGCAGTAATTTCAGGACCCAAAAACCGACCAAATTAGGATCTCTAAATGGAATAGAATGACCATTTGGATCATTGATTCCAAAATAATGTGGTGGGAAAGGGAATCGAACCTAAAATAAATCATTTCACCCTTGAATTCACACCACACAAGTTTTATTTGCAATAAAGAGGAATAAATTAATTTACAAGTACATATAAGACATAATAAAGGTACAACATAATGTTTTAGAGGTTCTAGTCATTCTCATTACCAAACATCATATTACAAATAAAATTCTACTCTATCTCATGGTTCAATGTATTTTCCTTCTTTCTCTCTCTCTCTAGACTACTTCTATTTTCATATGTTGCACCTTTCATGTGTTTCTCATTTGCACATGGTTTGCACTCTCAAATTATTCTCCTTTCCACTATGATATTTTATCTCTATCAATATCCTTGATCCTTTATACTCTTCTTCCTCAGGCATCAAATCACTATAATGCCACTTTTCTCAATTTTACTTCTCTAAGTGTCTACTCTATTTTATACAATGGACCTTCATATGGAAATTAACCTCCTCCTTGAGGCTAGATTTTTTCTCCTTTAGAGAAATTTTGATACCAACCCAATCTATTTCATGCTACACAATTTTATTTTCCATCCTCACAACCTTTGGGTTTCCAATGAAATCAACCACCTTGCAATAATTTAACTTCTCCCTTTATTTACTTGACCTCACTACCATGTTATATTTCGATGTTACTCTAAAAGTGTTTACCATATGTTTGGGAGTGATTCATGAGATTTGGGGTACATCAATGTATGATCATCCATTTTATGGTCCATGATGGATTTGCACATTGGAGGTGGCTTACTTAGTTGTTTCTTAACCTCATTTGGATTCTTGCATGACATTCTTCCTTGGATCATTGGATGTCTTCGGAGAGATTGGTGGCATTATACATGATAACCACATGGAGGAGGTTGTTTTCTTGGAGAATACCCTACAATGGAGGAGGATCATTTGGAATTCCAAAGGATGAAATTGATCCCTACACATCATGGAGTAGCTTGTATGCTTACATGGGGGCATGGAGTTGACTTGGGGACACCTAGGTTGAGACAATGTTCATGTAGGGGAAGTGGAGCACATGAATTAGGAGGAGCATTAGAGTCCTTGGAGGCTTAGAGGAGCATTGGACACATCTTGTGGAGCACCCTTGCATTGGAGCCTTGTTTGTGCATGACATCACCTTGGAGCTTGACATGTGTATCCTTGGAGTGAAGCGTTCGACATGCATGAGACTACTTTTGGATTTGTAGGTTGTTTGTAATGGTTTAGGATCAAACATGTATTGTTGGCCTCCCTTACATATCATATGTATACATGGGGTTTATAGGTATTGGAGGGTATAAAAAGGGGTATCTAGTAAAAATAAGGGTTTCTTTTATTGGAAATGTGTATTTGGAGGGGGTTTAAACAAAATGGTTTTTATAGGTATTTATCAATATCTAGTGAAAGTAGGGGTATTATTTAATATCCCACGAAGGTGCTATGTCACAGATTCATTGAGTGAATACCTCGTCCATATATAGAGGAAGGAGAGAGTCCTTTCATAATTTTCATTCTTGATCACTCTTGTGTTATATATGTGACTAAGATGGGTGCACTAGTCTCTCTCTCTCTCTCTCTCTCTCTCTCTCTCTCTCTCTCTCTCTCTCTCTCTCTCTCTCTCTCATATATCCATATTTGTACGTTTGGTCTCATCTTGGAGGTGTTATGGTTTATTGGAGATTTTGAAGCATCTTGAATAATAGGGTTGGGGTTTCATCCCTTGGATACATTAGAGCTAGGTTTTTGTGATTAAACCCTAGGTTGTACATGCTAAAGTGGAAAATAAAATGACATGTCTTGCTAAGGGGGATTTCTGGTATTGATGCTATCTTGTGGAGTATCTTTGGTGAAGCTAAGGTTTTCTTAATTTTCCCTAGTTAGGGCTTTGGAGAACTAGAGGATTGTAATAACCTTGGGATGAGGCTATGGTGTGTACATGAACTTCATGTTCATGTGTGTGTGTGTGTGTGTGTGTGTGTGTGTGTAACATCCCCCAATTCATCTAGGGAATGCTACTTGCAGAACAACATAAAAAAATTGAAATTTATTATTGTTGATTTATTTACTATAGCTTACCAACTACATTTTAAACACATTTTAAGCCATATTTAGATGCCCATGAATGAAATGCATCTACAATAGTCTAGATTAACATAAATTGCAAAAAATGACTCATTCACAACAGAAATTAAACCATTCACATACACATATTAAGCAACAACAATTAAACTTAGTAAATGACACATAAAATGGGTAAACACTTATCTTTGTAAAAATTTTATGCAACCATTTTCTTGGGAAGGAGGTTCCACCCAACCATAGACTAATTTTTCTAGATCTCAAAAACAAGTCACCCCTGATCTGGGGCTAGGAATCCACAAGAGAAGGGTGCCTTTCACAACCCAATCACAACTCACTAACACACAACCCAATGATACTCTCCTACAACTATCCAGAATTTACCTCCAATTCTCTTTCTTTTGACCTATCCAACCCAAGGAATGTACCCTTTCACTAATTTTAGTACGTCAGGCGTCCCATTCATTTATTAGGTTATTTTTGGATTAGGTGACTAGGAATCTCTTTGTTGGGAACTCAACAGACTCACTGTCAGGAAAAATACTAGTAAAAACAACAACAAACACTTGCTGACACAATGCAACTCACTCAGGAGTTCACTCTTTAGGCCTGACAACCTCGTTCTTCAATTCTATAGTTCAAATATGCTCCAAAACGCTCCATCCTTCTCCTGAATTCACCCATCCTTCTTGTTCATCCTCTTGGGATATTTTTCTTGATTGTTGTTTTTTGTTAATGCCTAACTCTTCCTGTAAAAACTGTTTGTAACAACCCATACAATTGTTTTCTATATTTCCAAGACCATTGACTCCTCACTTTTCCCAATGTTGATTTCTTCTTCCCCATGTTTTCCAATAACTATGGGATATGACTCTCACACCCACCCGCTTACATGAGTTTAATGATTGATCTCTCACACACTCAAACTGAAATAGAAGTTTTCCCCAATGATAAATAAATTCAGAAAACTAGGTTTGGATGAACACTCGTAAACCTTTTCCCTTTGGGCCCTTCTCTTAGACACCCTCTTCTCTCGTGGAAAAACTCATCCCCCATATCTTTCCATATTCCTATCATCTAGCATCACATTATTTTTATTAAAAACATAAAATTCATTTTGCATATTACATCGCTTGGCCACAACCATATTCTATCTACATTATGCATTAATTAAACTAGGGATTATAGTGGGGATGTTACAATATATATATATATATATATATATATATATATGATTTTTTTAGCTATCAAAAATTGTCTCTATTGTAAATTTGATTTTTAGTGATCTATTTATTCATGGTTTGGTAATTTCTAGCACTAGTATGTCTTTATGATTTTGTTATAATATTTCGATGTGCTCATTTAAACATAAAAAAATATCACAATATTGTCACCCAACCATAGGCATGCAACCACCCTAGAGCACCTTAACCTTTTCTATATCGAATGATTCCGGAAAGCCACACTAGAACCAACAGATAAACCCTAGATACAATAGTAGCACGAGATGGAACCAGAAAATACCATCCAACTGCAACAACATCACAAGACAAGGGAAGAACACCTTCTCCAAGGGTAGTGCACAAGAGAGTGAGTCTCCGCAACCACAGAACAAGAAAAATTCTCAACTGCAGTACTTGCAGTTTAAATTCTTCCCAAGAATACCACCAAGAATACCACAAATAATATCACCAAGAATATCACCAAGATATACTAGAAGGTAGGACACATATCTTAGGCTAGATAACACTAGAGAGAGAGAGACCAAGAATCACCCCAAAATATGCTCCTTCCATTCTTGCAGTTGCATCTATAAATTTTTTCTATACTTGAGAGAGTGAGTGAAGTGAGTGTGTCAAATGAGCTCAAGAGCCTCTTATTTATAGTCCTTCTTGTCACATGTCTAGGTCGACTTCTCTTTCTGGAGGGTAATACTTCAATATTATTTATTCTACTGAGACAACTTGTCTTCTAGGGTTTTTACACATCTGTTTAGGTTTTCTCTTTCTTCTATAATATTCTATTCTAGCCAAAGGTTACACATAGAGGTCAATACCTCCCGCAACTACCATAATATCAAAACTCCCTCCTAGCTAGGGAGGTATTAATTGTAATGGTCTCAAACACAACCATCCATTTCACATGGTATGGTAAAGGCTCACATAGTATTGTAGACCATTCCACATGTAGCATCATCATATCCACACAGGTTATATCATTATCATGCAAATCAAGTCACGAGCATCATCATCACTATCCATCTAGCTGGAAATCACCTCCAACACTACTAGTTGGCACACCAACTTAGGAAACACCTTCAACACTACTGGTAGTATCCATGGAAATAAGGTAGTAGCACATAGTTACTACAATTCCATCCAATAGATCATAATAATTTCAATCTATAGCAGCACACAACTGCTATCCAGTGGTACAAAACCACCCCTAGTAGCGCACAACTAATATCTAGTGACACACATTCACTACCAGTGGACCACATCCACCACAATAGCACATAGATACTATCTAGAGATCCACAATCTCTACTACAATAAAATAATAGCTACACAATCTATCACCATGTAGTACAACAGTCTCCTAGAATCAAATCATATCATCATCTCTCGAGGCCATACTCCATCCGAGTAATCAGGCATGATGTTGAATAAGTCATGTGCTAGACTTAGCACACTCAATAGAGTGTCTCACATAATTCAGTCACTCAAAAAAGTGATACATGGACCATTATTCCTATCCTAGTCACTGCATGTGACACCGGAAGAATTAATGTCCCAACAGATGTTGAAAGCTACGCCATAGGCTACAAGGACCATTCTTCTAATCTGGACATATGTCATAGAAGAATGTCTATACTCCCAGATGCTGAAATCCACGCCATGGGATATAGGGACCATTCTTCTAATCCATACATACGTCCTAGAAGAATGACTATCCTGGACCATTTTCCCTCCTCTGGCCGCTATTGTGAACTCATAGAAAATGTTTTTCCTGTACCAATCTCCCCACTCTTCTCACTACTGTGAAATCTAGGAGACATACCATTCTACCTGACTGGGAAAATCTCCAGGAAAATAGTTTTCTTGGAGCATTCTACATGTATGGTAAATTCCCCAGGAGAATAGTTGTCCATGATACATCAACAATATGTCAACATGGACCATTATCCACAGGGATAATGTCAGTCCATAAACAAAATCTTCTTCCTGGACCATTATCCATATGGAGAATTTATGTCCACTAGCACACTGACTATCCATGATGCCATATATCAACACTCCCTCCCAACCGAGGAAGTCACCACCTCCCTCTCAACCAGGGGAGTTATCTCCACAAGTCCTAGCTTGTCCCTCAAGTATGCAAACTTCTTCCCTCCCAACCGAGGAAGTCACCACCTCCCTCTCAACCAGGGGAGTTATCTCCACAAGTCCCAGCTTGTCCCTCAAGTATGCAAACTTCTTCTTGGATAGAGGCTTCGTCAAAATATCAATTGTCTGCTCATTGGTGGAGATGTACTGGAGAATTACTTCTCCCCTCTATACTTTATCATGAATAAAATAGTACTATATCTAAATGTGTTTGAATTTCATGGAACACGGGGTTCTATGAAAGCTTCACACAACTCTGATTATAACAATATATAACAGTCGTATCCAACACCTGATCAAATAGTCCATAAATCAACTTATGAAGCCATATTGATTCTGTACAAGCATCACAAGTTGCAATGTACTATGCTTTTGTAGCGTTGAGTGCAACATAATTATGTTTCCTACTAGCCCATGATATCATAGTAGAGCCCAAATTGAAACACATACAAGAAGTACTCTTTTTGTCATCTGCACTCCCTACTCAATCTGAATCAATAAATCCATGCAGTTGTACATCACTGTTTGAGGCATATCTCAAACCATAGTTTAGCATCCCACAAAGTTAACTTAAAAAGTTCTTTTCAATTATCCAATGCTCATGTCTAGTTTCCACCCGGAACTAGCTCAACGTGTTCACAACAAAGAAAATGTACGACCAAGTATTAACCAAATACATCAATGAGCCAATCAATTTCCAGTACAGGGACAAGTGTACTAGATCATAATCATATTCTCTCTGTCACCATGGGAGTTTCCATGGATTTGCAATCCATCATCTCAAACTTCTGAAGAATATTTACAACATACGTCCCTTGCTCGAGAAAGATTTCACCACGCTTTTGCTATACTTCTAGTCTCAAATAATAATGCATGAGACCAAGATCCTTCATATCAAATTCAGAGGCTAACTCCCTCTTATACTGAATAATGAGAGGCTCTGCACCTGTTGGAAACAATTCATCAACATATAGTAGTCAGATCATAGGTGCATCATTCACAACATTGTAATACGGATATGGATCAACATAGCTCTTGGAAAATTCAAGTCTCGTCAAGTAACTATCAATTTTTTCATACCAAGATCTTGGAGCTTGCTTGAGTCCATACACGACCTTCTTCATATATAGATTTCTCTTGGGTGTACCTCAAAACCTTGAGGTTTCTTTATGTATACTTCTTCCAAAATTACTTTATTGAGAAAAATAATCTTTACATCCATCTGATGTAAACTTCAACCCATGGATGCTACAAGAGATATGATGGCTCTAATAAAGGTGTATCTAGTAACAAGAGAAAAGGTCTCATCATAGTCTTCTCCCTCCTGCTGGGAGAACCCTCTAGTCATGGATCTTGCCTTCTATTTATCGATACTCCCATCTAATGCATGCTTTATCTTGTAAACCCATTTTGAAGTGACTAAAGACTTTCCTTTAGGTATAGGTGTGATTTCCCATCCATGATGGATTGATATTCTTCCATCATAGCTTCCTTCCATTCTTTCTTCAAAGGTGGAAGGTTTTGTATTGAGATTTTCTAGAGAACGTGTATTTTCTTCCTTGGGACCTTCATGTTCTTCTTCATCGTTGGAATCCATGGAATATTTTATAGATTTCCTGAAGGCAATATTTTCATCAAAGTCACATTTATGATAATTTCAACCTTCCGTTGACTTGGAACATATATTCTATAATATTTTGATGACTCACTATATCCAATGAATATGTCCTTCTTTTTTGAATGTTCCAATTTATTTATTTTGTCCGAAACATTAATATAGAGAGGACAACCAAATATCCTCAAGTGTTCAACACTTGGATTCTTTCCGGAGAAGGCTTCTTCCAGAGTCGTGTTCTTCAATATATTATGAGGACTTTTATTCTTAACATATACAACTGTCATAATTGCTTCTCTGCATGGATAGATTCTAGTCATTCATCATTGCCTTAACATATTCTTCAATGGATTAGTTATTTATTTCTACCACACCATTCTATTGAGAATTATGTGGGAAAATTAGCTCCCTCCTAATCCCGACCTCTAGGAAGAATGTCTTGAAGTCATCTAAGGTGTGTTTTCCCACTTAGTGAGGAGGTTTACATTGGTCCACACACATATGAGTGAACGATGTCCAAAACTCCTTTTTATTTACACACTTCCTTTAGAATTGGTACTTGGTGAGATCACCTGCCTCACTACTTGATGGAGTTATCTGCTCCATGTTTGCAACTGTCACTGTAGCTCCTTCTCAGAGCTATCACCTATGACCTTTCCGGAACAAGAACAACAAGAGTAAAAGTATTTCCAATAACATTTTCATAAGAACATGTCTATGATAAAAAGGATGGTAGTCATCATAGAATTACCAAGGTGACCTTCCCAGGATCAAAATAAGAAATATATACTAGATGAGATGTTAGT
The DNA here is from genome assembly GCA_032191745.1 of Picea mariana. NCBI lineage: Eukaryota > Viridiplantae > Streptophyta > Pinopsida > Pinales > Pinaceae > Picea > Picea mariana. The sequence continues at coordinate 324,242 of JASDQU010103105.1, read as the reverse complement.
TCATTTTGTAAACAAGTGCAATAAGAATCTATATAAATAGTACTTGCATGCAACCAAGCATACCTAGAAGCAATAGAACATTTCAAATATTGTTGTCACAACTATAGTGTTTACTTGTACTGTAGCAAATATCAAACTTGATATGTGCAAATTGAAGCTTAACAATTTGATCAATCAAACCTGGAACCTGGAGCCTCAATTGCTAGGAAGGGTGTGCTTATTCCTTTGAATGTACTGAATCCAATATCACTTCTTTGACAAGGTCTCTTGTACATCCCCTACAAACACACTCATGCTTTATTGGATGATATAACTTGAAAAGCATATACAAGTACATACCTTTGAAATTTGTAGCATCATTCAACTTGTCTTCTAATCTGAAGTTAGACACCATCTTGACAAGAATATGTTATAAACTGAATCAAAAGGTTCAATGATTATAACAAGCTAGAAACCTTGAAATTTCAACTTTGACCACAAAATCAATTTTGACCAAAAGTCAACCTTTGACTTTGACCAAAAATTTAAACTTGATGTTTTTTTTTTCTAGATGAGGGCACCATAGGGTGCGCTAGGCTAGGGTGCACTAGAATTCCCAAAAATTATGCCAAACATTTCAATTAAAGCTCCCAAAGAATTAGGTTAGGGTTTGTTGCAACTACAAAATCAGAAACCCTAGTTACAACTGCAACTAGTGCCATAACGAGCTTGACAAAGAAATGTCGATCTACCTTCCAGTGGTTATACTGTTCTGAAGGTAGTGTGGGCCCATAACCTATTAGAATATTTCTATGTGATATTTTAACCATATACAATATCACAATATTGTCACCCAACCATAAGCATGCAACCACCCCCGAGCACCTTAACCTTTGCTAGATAGAATGATTCTGAAAAGCCACACTAGAAACAACAGATAAACCCTAGTTGTAGCAGTAGCATGATATGGAACTAGAAAACACCATCCAACTGCAACAACATCACAAGACAATGGAAGAACACCTTCTCCAAGGGTAGTGCACAAGAGAGAGAGAGTCTCCACAACCATAGAACAAGAATAATACTCAATTGCGGGAGTTGCAGTTGCACTTCCTCCCTAGAATACCACCAATAATACCACAAAAAATATCACCAAGAATATCATCGAGATATAATAGAAGGTAGGGCGCATATCTTTGTTACAAGGGAAAAACTCTCTATGGCCAGGGTAAACCACAACAAACAAGTATGACTGCAGAAATCTACTCAATTCCAACATATACTATATAAACCAATGTGCAAGCGAGATAAGAAAAAAGGCTACCTCGTTCCAACATTTGATGATGTTCCATTGATGAGTACTTTGACCCAAATCTTTGTACTTGCAACAAGTTCTCAAAAAACAAGCAGAGCAAGTATATAGTGATAGTATAAAGGGTTTAGCACATTAAATAGCATAATCCATTAATAAACATTACAAACATGCCCATGGATAATAATCATATATTTTCATGATACCAATTGGATGGGAAAGGAGTATTTCTATTAATAAATGATCAGTAGAAGTGAGAACATTACAGACTTCTGTGTCGGCACTGTTCGAATCCAAGAAACCAAGTTCCTTCCAACTAGGCCTCCACCACTTCACTCCTCCACCAAAGGCAAGCTCATAGAAAAGAGACAATGAGGTTCTCTCAACAATAGGGAAAGAGCTTGGGGGCTTTACACTGTGTTCAGACTTGAGGGACAAAGGGATGTAGACTCAATATGAAGTAATTTCTCTAGAGTAACTTTTCTCTCAAAGTTGAATGCTTTCTCTTCTTTTCCATAGCTCAGAATTGTGTTCTTATAGCCTTCAAAATGCAACTGAAGGGCCGAGTCAGAACGTTTCCATTATATGGAAGGCCAAGGATCAGAGATCTCCTATCATGACATGGAAACCCAACTTCATTTTTGTATTTTTTGGCACAAATCCCGATGTATGYAGGCTATAGTGGAGTAGCCTATGCATACACATGTTGTATAGTAGATAGGGCATGTATATGTGGAAAAATATGTATTTTTATCTCTGGATTCATCAAAAAGGGATGACAAGTCTGCATAGGGAAATGGAAAAAGGCCCTATGTGCAAGATAACAATGGTGAAGAAAATATTTCTATAACAGATGCTCCCTAATGTGTGATATCAGAGGAGTATCTGCGATGGTCGAAATACATTATAAATAACCCAGAAGTGGAGTGGTGTAAATCCAGATGGAAAGACTAGTTGCTCATTACATTTTCCTTTGACTTTACATACATGGTTGCCGATAGAATACAATGCAGATCCATGTGGAAAATATACCAAATATGTGTCTGTGGCCATGAATAGGCAAATAAAAATGCGGTTATATGCCAAAAGTTGTCATAATCATGAACAAGGCCCAGTAGAACCAATCTCAAAACCAATTTGAAGATATCCGTATACAATGGAGTATAATCTGATGTCCCGTGATTATTGTAGTCAAATAGGTGTTGGTCCAATGAAAAGGAAGCAACAACTCAGGAAAGCTGCGGCCACATAGTGATGTCTTCAAGTCTTCTACACTATCCTCCAACAGTGCAAGTCTACATCATGTAAATAAAGGAGTTGAGATCGAACACAATGAGACATCGTTTGATTACCGGTCATTGAGGTATACCGTTAACAAATGCGAGACAACCTACCAATAATGAAAGTAGGTATCAAGGCACCGAGCACATTCCTACAAGTGTGAATAAAGGAGTCGTTGTCAAACACCTAAGAAATCCATTGATCAGGAGACATTGATGTATTCCCATATGTCAATGGTGAGAGAGCCCACCACTAATGATTGCAAGTCTCAAGGTACTCATAAAACTCTAAGCCCCATATCCAGAATAAATGAGTTGAAGTTGATGGAAAGAGACCCGCTGAAAGGAGAGTATTAAGGAATCTCTCATTAGTTAGCATGACGAACAAATAAGGAGCTTCATAATTTGGTGGAGATCGGATGAAGAACATGTTCACGAATCAACGATCCTGTGTGTCTTTCGCATGTGCCAAATGCAAGTGGTACACGAAAAAGACCCTCTAAATAGCATCCAATGATGAAAACTGATGACAAAGGCGAGGAAACCACCAATAAGGCTAATGGCATCCAAGACACTACACGAATCCCAAAGTGTGAATAGATGTATTGTCGTCGAACACAAGGGAAACCACCCAATCAACGACCAATGATGAAATGTCGACTGTTGGGTTCAAGGTGACCTACCAATGATGAAAGTAGGGCAAGGGTGCATGATAATACCATAGTATCATGTGATTCTGAGACAAATTTAGGGTATGGCCAACATGCAAAGTCAAGAGTTATGAGGAATGGCCGACACAGGTTGATAGAATTCGTTTGAACAAGAGCATGAGGCATATGGTGGACTCCGAAAACATAGACTCAATGATGTGACTATTAGATGCAGGAGGCATCAACAATGTTCTCTATAGGGACCAAAAGAGTAACCAGTTGGTAGAGAAAAACTTTGTAATGAGATCAGCTTCCTAAGGCCATGCTAAACCCAAAATTATGATGACACAAGGACTCAATAACTTTGTTCTCTATTCAAAGGCGACACGATTGCTGCAAATTATAATATAGTACTCCCTTCCCACCTGTCTTTTTTTGTTTTTTCATAACAAATGAATTCTATGATACATAGGAGGAAACGAGTGTCGCAAGTAAGCAAAACTAGTTCCAACAGTGGAACATACCTATGCTCAATGAAAGGAAATGCATGCGGGAGATGGACACTCAGGGTGATGTTCCCTCCAAGGTATAGGGTGTCAAATTACAAAGGATATAAACAAGGCTCTACTTGGTTGAGGATGAAAAAACTTCTTAGGTCATGGTTTATAATGCAAAGCAAGAACCGTCTAAAGGCTCAGTACTACAAGCGAGGGCATGAAATGCAATCACAACTTAACGCCAAAAAATTTCCTTTTTTATGTCTTCTAGTCTACTTGGTGTGAAAAGGGGTAAACTTGTGCCAAATAGACATCTTTTCAAATCCAATTTATGAGTGTGAAAAAGACAAGTTCACTCGGCTATATTTTCTATTTTTGGTAACGAGTCGGAAAAGATATTAACTAAGAATCATGACCTTTCAAATCCAATTTAACGAGTGTGCAAGGGAAAAATCACTAGTCAATATTTTTGGTTTTTATACAAGTTGGAAAAGAGCTTAACTAAGACTCGTTATGTTGTTATAATCAACATGTAAAGGGGGAGGCCAAGGCTCCCGTGTGGATATTCTATAGAAGGTCAATATCTTACGGATAGCTAACAAAATCTTGGGAAAACCCAAATCTCTCCAAGTCGAGGAGGAAAAAGTACTAAAGGAGGTTATTCTCTCCATGTTATATCAGATAATGTCTCTTCCTGGAAAAGACATAGGTGGAGGCATTGGATACCCCACAAGACTAACCCAATCAAAGGGAACATCGTTAAGACTTGGAGGGAGAGAACTCGGGAAGAGTAAAACTCTCTCTTGTTCAAAAGGTGAAGTAATAGAAATGCTAAGGACATGGCATAGAAGGTATAGAACCAAAACTAGAAGAGTGGGATCGACCAAAAATTGCATTGGCGAGATCGCTTCCTTAGACTTGTCACTCTCCGAGAGAAGAGTGGGGTCGATCGAATATTGTATCGATACAACCACCTCCTCAAACATTGGTTGAATAGGATGCGATACAACAAGGCCAAGAGGTGTATCACTCCAAAAAACAAGAGTGTTGTCGGTTGAAGATTGCATCGACACGACTGTTGGTTGAACAATATGCGAGACAACAAGGTCAAGAGATGCATAACCCCCAAACATAGGAGACGTGTCGGTTGAATATTGCATCGAAACAGCCACAGGTTGAATGTGATGTGAGACAACAAGGTCAAAGTACACATCAACCTCTAAAGGAAAAGGGGTGTCAGCCGAAGATTGCATCGGCATGACTGTTGTATCAACCAAAGAAGGAACGAATTGTTGTGAAACCATAGATGCCTCAAAACCCGAAGGGCCCTTAGGTGAGCCCCATGTTTCTGGTATCCCAGCAGTAAAAGGACACAAATGAGTAAGGTGTCTTCCTTCAAAAATCTTGTGAAGGAATCTATCCTTACGTCTAAGATGTCTAGGCTTCTCAATCATATGAATTCCCCCAACATGAATTGCAGTGGCTAGTGACATGCTCCCAGCATGACTTGCAGAGGCTAGTAGAAAATCTCCAACATGACTAGTAGAGGTTGGTGATGGATCCCTAACATGACTAGCAAGGGTTGGTGATGGATGTGAAGTGTGACTAGTAGCGATGAGACATGTGCCCCCAGCATGACTTGCAACGATTGGTTTCAGGTCTTCAACATGACTCGCAGAAGTTGTCGACCAATCTCCAACATGACTAGCAGAGGTTGGTGATATAATGCCAGTATGACACGTAGTGACTGGAATTGTGCCCCCAACACGACTTGTAGCGGTTGGTTGCAGGTCTTCAACATGACTCGTATAGGTTGTCAACCAATATCCAACATGGCTAGCAGAGGTTGGTGATATAATGCCAGTATGACATGTAGTGACTGGACTTGTGGCGGTGGTGAATTGCAGCATTTGAGACCAAGGTCCAAGGAAAGATTGGTTTTGAGAGATTGCAGACTAGGAAGGATCCTGGTTTACACCCTGTCCCTGTCTAGTAGGATAGTATCCTCCTCCATACTGATTCATAGAGGGTTGTAGGGGCATTGACACTGAGGAAGCTACTTGTGAAGAGAAAGAGACATGATAAGGGTTACTCATGTGAGGATATATGTTTCCCCCAGATGAAGGAACTTCGTGAAGGGGGTTGCCCATACTACAAAAATAACTTCCCCCGGATGAAACACCAGAGGAAAGATGGAGGTAATCCATGGGAAAAGTGTTCGTATGAACCAACATGGCGAAAGAAGGATAAGTGGATGGAGTGTAATAGGTAGAATGATTGCATAGTTGGGCACTTACTTCTCGCATAGTGGATTCATAGGAAGGAAGATTCCAACCTCCTACTGTAAGAGGTGTTTGAAGGATATGACTCCCACCAAACGGAGAGGGATAAGAAGAAGGCATCATGCCCCCAGACCCAAAACTTGTATTCGCATAAGAAGGTGACACATAGGATGGAAAGTGCAAAGACATATCAGACATACCATGAGAAAAATGATTAGAGACCCAAGGCATTGACTGAGTACCATAATTCTACATACCATTATAAAAAATGGATGGATTTTCCACCATGAACGTCATGGGGTGGGGTAGCAGTAAACGAGGGAGCAAAAGGAACTCCACTATCCATGATAAAGAGAACTCAGTATAAACTCTTAAGGGAAACTAGTAATCAAATAGTATACCAAAAAGTCAAACGACCAATATGCATGCAAACGGGCTAAAGTGGTTGAGTGGCCTCCTTCACTAAAGAAGGTATGTCTCATCCAAGAGGGACCTAAGACTCCCCGCTAAAGTTTRGAGGTAACAAAATCAGTTATAGGGGCCCTCGTGGGCTTAACAACCAGTCAGTCATATCCCCCCAGAGAGGTAATCCTCCATAAATCCTGTGTGTTTTCCGACCCCTATCTGACCYAAGGTACAAGCAGAATAACCCCTGCAAGTAACCTATGAGATACCTAAGTCAATAAACTAATAAACCATTGTATAACCGATGCATAGGCGAGCAGTCGTAAGTCTGGATTATCATATGGGCAGGGTAGCAAAGCCCGAAACCTTGAAAGCACCACCTCTCACAGAGGTATGGGTACTAGCAAGATCCTCAAATATGAATAAATCCACAGAAATATCTCTGAAGCTAGGCGAGTATCCGAGGGTTATCCCTTCAACTAACTTCGCATGATCTTGTTATTAACTCCAGTGTGAGCGAAGCCTCCTAATCTTACCAATTATACAATGGAATTCTCATCTCCCTGTCTCAGACACATATGTTGATTTAATTGCCTTGGATAAGTTCACTCACAAAATCCTATTCCAAGTCACTAAATCCTAGACTATTTTGTGCACCCTAAAAATAAATAGTGACTCATCAATTTTAGTTTAAAGCGTAAATTTTATTGGTCGTGATTACTCAAAAGGGTATGGAAGTGAAACTCATAATATTATGACTCTGCAAGAAAATAAATATGAATATAATGCAAAGTCTAATTTTAACTTTTCAATGAATGATATGCGTGTAAAATAGTGCAATTTTCAATTTCAACTCTGCAATTCAGAAGTAAAATGCAATCTTTCACTAAATACACTAAGCTAATGATAAAGATTGAAAAGACAAAAATGCCAAGCAATGTAAAATGCCTATTTTTTTTTGTATTTTCAATATACTAAAAAGAAAATGCATGGACTAATAAGCAACCTAATATATAAATTCTACTGTGTATAAACAAAATAACTCAAGTAGAATACCAAGCAACCAAGCAACATCCCAGAGTTCAAGGAAAAATCAAAAATGAAAAACGATGGGAAAGACTACACCCAGAATTCAACTCCAAACAGGTTTCCTATCAACCTAGAGAAGCTCAACATGCACTACAAAGACCTAAGAAGGCTAAAAAATCATCAAATCCCACCCAACACCCAACAAACCAAGAAACCAAGAAAGGAAATAAGGTGTACGCGACTGTTCAGGGAAACATAGCTTATATACGCAGCTTGTACTGAGGCAACATGCATGTGTACATGACTATCAAGGCAATAGGGTGAGTACAAGGTTGAAAACAAGGCCAGGCAAGGGTAAAAAGGCTGAAAACTTAGACCCAGAGTGAACAGAATCTGTTAAGCAGTGATACGGCAAGAAACACAAAGGAAAAAGAGAAATGCAAGGAGAAAAAGTACTTCAAACCCTTAGAAATAATATCTCTCCTTGGTGGAGTCGCCAATTATGTTACAAGGGAAAAACTCTCTATGGCCAGGGTAAACCACAACAGATAGGTATGACTGTAGAAATCTACTCAATTCCAACATATACTATATAAACCAATGTGCAAGCAAGATAAGAAAGAAGCCTACCTCGTTCCAACGTTTGATGATGTTCCACTGTTGAGTACTTTGACCCAAAGCTTTGTACCTACAACAAGTTCTCAACAAACAAGCAAAACAAGTATATAGTGATAATATAAAGGGGTTAGCACATTAGATAGCATAATTCATTAATAAACATTACAAACATGCCCATGGATAATAATCATATATTTGCATGATACCAATTGGATGGGAAAGGATTATTTCTATTAATAAATGATCAGCAGAAGCGAGAAAATTACAAACTTTCATGTCGGCACGGTTCGAAACCAAGAAACCAAGTTCCTTCCAACTAGGCCTCCACCACTTCAATCCTCTACCAAAGGCAAGCTCATAGAAAAGAGACAATGAGGTTCTCTCAACAATAGAGAAAGAGCTTGGGGGCTTAACACTGTGTTTAGACTTGAGGGACAAAGGGATGCAGACTCAATATGAAGTAATTTCTCCAGAGTAACTTTGCTCTCAAAGTTGAATGTTTTCTCCTCTTTTCCATAGCTCGAAATTGTGTTCTTATAGCCTTTAAAATGAAATCGAAGGGCCGAGTCGGAACGTTTCCAGTATATGGAAGGCCAAGGATCAGAGATCTCCTATCGTGACATGGAAACCTGACTTCATTTTTGTATTTTTTGGCACAAATCCCGATGTACATGGGTTGTAGTGGAGCAGGCTGCATATACACATGTTGTATAGTAGATAGGGCGCGTATATGTGGAAAAATATGTATTTTTAGCTCTGGATTCATCAAAAAGGGATGACAAGTCTGCATAGCGAAATGGAAAAAGGCCCTCTGTGCAAGATAACAATGGTGAGACAAATCTTGCTATAACAATCTTAGGCTAGATAGCACTAGAGAGAGAAACCAAGAATCACCCCAAAAGATTCTCCTTCCATTCTTGTAGTTGCAGCTCCAGAATTGCGCTATACTTGAGAGAGAGAGAGTGAAGTGAGTGTGTAAAATGAGCTCAAGAGCCTCTCATTTATAGTCCTTCTTGTCACCTGTCTAGGCTGACTTCTCTTTCTGGAGGGTAATACTTCAATATTATTTATTCTACTGAGCCGACTTGTCTTTTAGTGATTTTACACATATGGTTATAGTTTCTCTTGCTTCCAAAATATTCTATTCTAGCCAAAGGTTACACATGGAGGTTAATACCTCCTGTAGCTACCATAATATCAAAAGATTTGACATGAGTTAAGATTGAAATTGTTAAGTTATTTACCCTTGATATTGAAAAACATAGACATATTTACTAAATCAAAACTATCATAAAGTGAATTTCATATATGTTTTATGCATGATAATATTTCACTAGAGGGCTTAAACTTGTTGGCACACTTTGATACCTTTTATCTTGGATTGCCTTGTTGATTAGGATTATCAAGAGGTAAAATATTGTCTATTGTTGTTATTGTTTTATTTATATTTCATAGTAGACCTAAAGTTGAAAAATCATAGAGTTAATATCTAAGAAACCTCTAGGAAAGCGGTGAAATTATCCGAGTTTCATTAGTTTCCTTACCAAAAACTTCTACATGGTATCAGATATTTTAGGGATAAGATCACTCTCGGTGTAAGAGGGAGTTGGTATTTTAGCTATGGTGTACCTAGAAGAGGTGCTTGACCTTGATAAGTATGTTGGGTGTGAAACCCTAGGTTGTTCAAGAGAAGTAATTAGACCCTTAGAAGGGTCATTTCTACTTCATATTGCACATTTTTCAAGATGGATATGGCTATGGTCTCTTTCTTGTCCACTGACATCGTGTATAGTGTTGGTTGGTATGTGGATAATGGAGCTTCAAGACATACAACATATGACATGTCATTATTCAACATATTTCAGAAGCAAGAGGGAGGCATGATTGTGGAGTTTAGTGTTGATGCTACTTATCCTATGAGGACTTGGTTCCATTTTCTTCCAGATTCCTTCAGGTGACATTCTTGAGTTGAATTATGTTCTATTTGTTCCTCATTTGAAGAAGAATATTCTTTCATTTTCTTGTATGACAAATGTATAGTGTGTTGGTTGTGGAGCCTGATTATCTTCCTAATTTAGAGGTCTTTTATTTTCATCCATGTTTATGCCCCATGAAGTATTTACACCCCAGAAGTATGTACACTCTTTCACGCGGGGGAGTGCAGAGGGGGGGTACCCCCTATGCGGCGTCCGGGGGGGCTATCCCCCTAGTTGGGGGGTCTAGGGGCAAGCGGCCCCCCAGCAGGGGTTCAGGGGCGAAGCCCCCGAAGCAAAAATTTCCTTGTAAAAGTATATTGTAATTTCATTGTAAATCTGGACCATTCATTATAAGGTCGCATATCTAACGATAGAGATTATGTCAGGGTTTTTTGCCCTATAAGGCAACCCTCTTTTATGAGGGAAATGTATTGCGACTATGTAGGTTGGTGAGTATTGTATTCTGAGAGAGGAGACTATGAGAGAAAGAAGGGGAAGTTACAACGAGTTTTGCTGTAGGTTGTATCCCTTCATTTTGTTGGATAATAATAAAGAAAGGATCTGGCAATTTCTCTGGTGGACGTAGCCCACACTGGGTGAACCACGTAAATCTGTGTCTCTCTTGTATTGTGTATCTTCTGTGTTTTGTTTCTACATTTGTTTTATTTTATTGCTCTACGGTCCTATTTTTCTAACAACTGGTATCAAAGCATAAGGTAACTCACAGGAAAACAGGGTTCCTGGTTCGAGTGGGAGCAATGTTGGAAGATGGAAAGTTTAGGGTCAAGAAATTTAACGGCCAAAACTACCAGTTATGGAAGATGCAGATGGAAGATTATTTATATCAGAAGGATCTATTCCTACCATTGAGTGGAGTAGCAAAGAATCTGGCGGCCATGAAGGATGAAGAATGGGATATTCTTGACAGAAAGGCTCTAGGAACGATACGGCTGAGCCTGGCATCATCGGTGGCTTTCAATATCTCGAAAGAAAAGACAACGAAGGGTTTGATGGATGCGTTGGACAAATTGTATGAAAAACCCTCAGCGTCCAATAAGGTATTTCTAATGAAGAGATTATTTAATATGAAGATGTCGGAAGGTGGGTCTGTTGCAGATCATTTAAATGNGAGGTTAGGGATCTTCTAATCTTGTGCTCATTGCCAGAAAGATGGAATGGCTTGGTCATGGTTGTAAGTAACTTTGTCTCTGGTTCAAATACTTTAAAATTTGATGATGTTGTTGGTGTTATCCTTAGTGATGAAATGCGACGGAAAAGCATAGGTGAGACATTAGGTAATGCGTTGAACATGGAGAACAGGGGAAGACAAAAGGATAGAGGAAAGGGCTAAGGGAACTGTGGGAATTCTAGGAAGGGAAGATCCAAATCCAGACTTGGAAAGATAGAGTGTTGGAGTTGTGGAAAGAAAGGACATCTGAATAAAGACTGCAGAGGTCCAAAGAAACAAAGAGATGGACAATAGGAGAGAAATCAGGAAGCAAATGTAACAGGTGATGTGATACAAGATGCTTTGATTCTTTCTGTAGATAATATTTCTGAGTCTTGGGTAGTAGATTCAGGGGCTTCATTTCATGCCACACCCCATAGGAAACATTTTCTAGATTATGTTCAAGGTGATTATGGACGGGTTCATTTGGGTGATGATGCACCATGCAAAATTGTTTGAATGGGAAAGGTAAGAATAAAGAAACGCAATGGAAACCAATGGTTTTTGAAAGAGGTAAGACATATTCCAGATTTAAGGAAAAATCTAATTTCAACAGGGCAGTTGAAAATTGAAGGTTGTATATCCATATTTACAGATAAGACGTGGAAGGTCATCAAAGGATCATTGGTGATAGTGAAAGGAGACAAGGTAGGTACATTGTATTTATGTACTGGTAATACTGACTCTTCTATATATTTAGCTTCTACAGGAGTGGATGCAGCACTATGGAATCATAGGCTGGGACACATGAGTGAGAAGGGTATGTAGATACTTCACAAAAGAAATTTGCTGCCAGATCTTAAACAAATTGATTTGGACTTCTGTGAGCGTTGTGTTTATGGAAAACAAAAGAGAGTCAGATTTCTCAGAGTCGGAAAAGAAAAGAAGAATGAAGGTTAGATCTTGTGCATACAGATGTATGGGGACCAGCTTAGGTATCATCTCTTGGTGGCTCTCATTATTATGTTACTTTTATTGATGATGCAACTAGAAAAACTTGGGTTTATTGCATTCGACAAAAATCTGATGTTTTTGATACTTTTAAGAAATGGAAAGCTTT
>JASDQU010103105.1:266478-298594 GCA_032191745.1 Picea mariana | reverse complement strand
GTTGGGGGGTCTGGGGGCAAGCGGGCCCCCAGCGAGGGTTCGGGGGCAAAGCCCCTGAAGAAAAAATTGCCTTGTAAAAGTATATTGTAATTTCATTGTAAATCTAGACCGTTCATTATAAGGTCGCATATCTAACGATAGAGATTGTGTTAGGTTTTTTTTCCCTAGAAGGAAACCCTCTTTTATGAGGGAAATGTATTGCGGCTATGTAGGTTGGCGAGTATTGTATTCTGAGAGAGGATACTGTGAGAAAAAGAAGAGGAAGTTACAACGGGTTTTGCTGTAGGTTGTATCCCTTCATTTTGTTGGATAATAATAAAGAAAGGACCTGGAAATTTCTCTGGTGGACGTAGCCCACACTGGGTGAACCACGTAAATCTGTGTCTCTCTTATATTTTGTATCTTCTGTGTTTTGTTTCCGCATTTGTTTTATTTTATTGCTCTGTGGTCCTATTTTTCTAACATAGTGGATAATTGCATTTGAGTGTCAACAACACACCATCAATGATTGTATTCTAGTTAATCCAAGGAATTTGGCTACAAGGGTGAGAGAGGGTGACATTTATAGGTTATTTGTTGATCTAGTGGAAAATGTAAATTCCATTGAGAGGTTGGATGAACATTCTAGATTTGAGGAGGCACATGTAGACCATGCATAGTGGGATGTCATGGAGGAAAGTTTAAAACCTATTGTGGAATCAAGGATTGATTCTAGGCTTACAATTGATGGGAGTGTTGTATAGTACAAGGAGAGGCAGTGTATATGATTTTTTAAGAGGTTGTATACAATCCAATCGTAAAAATATATAGCCATTGTTTTATATATGTATTCTTGAAGTGATTTTACCACTATTCTAGAGAATAATATAGACATGTCCTTCATAACAAAAGGCATAAACTTGTATTCAAAAGAGACGAATTCTAAAACAAAAGTAGTTTCTTCCTAATCCTCTTTTGGCCTTGTTTCACCTTGGTGGGTGTCATGATTCCCTAGTAAGTGTCCACCCTTAGGGAAAGGGTTGCAATCGGGAGTTTCCTCAAAGGGTCACCGTATCGTCCCAACTCATCATTACCATTTTTCGTCACTTCTTCCCCTTCGTGTCCCGATCTTCTAGGTTTTCTAGCCTATTGACCCAAGAAGGGCTTGTACCTAATTTCATGGGAAGAAGGGGATGAAGACCCAAAGGATTGTCACTGGAAAAAGATAAAATCAAATCATAAACCTTCCAAATTATTTTCCAAGGATCCCCAGAACAACGAAATGTTTCTCACAAACAATTGAGGGACTCGTAAGATAAATAATTAATTAAAAATTCCAACCAAGGTAGAGCGTGTGTGGGTAATGTTTTTCATGCTTAGGTAGAGGTCTGACACATCGTATTCAACTTGGGGAAGAAAAATGTGACCAAGGTAGAGTTAAGTTGGGCAATTTTTTTCATGCATAGGTAGAATCCCCACCTTATCTTCAACTTAGAAATATTTTAATAAATTTATGGCAAAAAAGGGCTTGGAAAAATCATGCATTGCGGACGAAGGGAAACAAGCCCTCTACAAAGGTACCCATAAATGAGACAATATGAGATCTTGTATGTCATGAAGTTATATGCATATAAGTCTAACCCCTTCCACCATGTATCCATTACATGACCTAGAAAGGATCACTGTTGGAAACATCCCCTACTTGAGGGATTGGTTCACCCAATATGGAATTATGACACCCCTCCCATATCTAAACTTGGCCAATTGCATAGGGTCTTTGAGCACTTGTTTAATTTGAAAAGGTTGATTTTATGCACATGTTTAGGTGGCTCTTGTATTAATTGTGATTTTATTTTGCATGATGCATTTGACTTGAGACCCTTGGAGGGAGAATTCACTTGTCTTGGCAGGACCTTGTTTGATGGACGTTTGTGGAGGAACAAGCCTAGCTTGGGCCTTCATTAGGGCATGAATCCCATAGGTTGGATTCCATGACCACACCATGGGAGAAGATATATGATGAATGTTTCCTTCGGAGGCATGAGAATACATCTTGGATGATGAGACATTTCCCCCCTTATCCCAACGTTTGACCTTGGAAGGTCAAAACATCCTTTTCTGGGGAATGATATCACTTTCAGGGGCTAGGTTTTAGTGGTGATTGGAGGTTTTGATTATGACATGGAAAATAACCTTGAAGGAGGACCCCATTGCATGAGGTAATGGCCTATGTAGTCCCAACATCTCCCTCAAATAAGCTCAACGGTTCACTCCATGTGCCAAAACGTCACCCCCAAAGGGTATGACGCCATCTTTAGGGTTTTTCTTTCTTGTGTAAAATAAAATTTGAATTGTAAAGGGTAAATTAGAGGAGGTCAGCCTACCTAATTGTTTTTTACCCTAATAATATGTGGACAAACTAATTTTAAAGGCCTCCTATGAAAGGAGGCCTAAGAAATTTCAATTTATCATAACTCTCTCACTTGAGAATTACATACTTGGATGAAATTTGAGCCATTTTTGGGAATTTGTTCTATCTATCTCTTGTGAAAATATTATGGATTCTCATACTTGCCTATTGTGGAGCTAAAGTCGTGTGCTACCTTATTGGAGACTTGTTTGCATGTTGATGGATATTTCTTGGTAGACAAGGGTTTTTCTTGCTTTCTATTGGAATTGGTAAGGAATTTTCTTAATATTGTTGGTAATTTCTACTTGTTTCAAAGTTATTATTGCCTAAAAACCTTGGAGGAGTATAAGGGAATACACCCTCCAAAAATTCTATCATAATTGTTGTTGGATAAGTCATTTTTTCAAGGTTGCTAGGATGAGTAAAAGGGCTTACACCCTCCTAGATTTACCTTGTTACATTTGATTGTTATAGGGAGTAAAATGGCTTACACCCCTAGAGAAGTAGTAAGTATAACTCTTACATCCAAGACTCCATAACCCAATATACTAGGCACTCATCTACTTGCATTGAAGAAATAAAATCATTGCATATAAATACATGATTTTTGGAGATATTACATTTGTTCAAATTGGAATCTTTTCTTAGTGCCACAAGATTTTTTGAGCCACTAAGGCATCTAATTTAGCATTTTTATTCTCTTGTTGCAGTTAATTAAATGCTACAACCATTAGGGTTGTAGGAAAACACTCTTAAACTCTTTCTTTACTCACTAATCTACCATTGAAATTTGTTTACAAGTTGCCATATTTAATCTACTTGTCATTGGATATCTTTAGGGTGGATTGTTGGTTGATTTTAGTGGATAGATATTGTTGTTGTAGCCATTTTTTTCTACGTCCATAAGGATTCTCTAATAATTTTCTGATAATGTCATTTAGCAGCCCTGTTTCACCATCAAAGTTTGTGCTTAAGTATTGGAAAGCTATCTACATGTTTAGTGAAATCTATCTACATGTTTAGTGTTTGATCATCCAACAATTTTTTCATAATTTTGATGCCTAATTATGAAATCAAAAACCTTTTCCATTGCTAATATACATATTTTTTACTGCTGAAATTTAGTACAACAAGCTTCACTTACTTGTCCCCTTAATTATTTGTCTTGTGTTTCAATCAATTGTCTTGTCTTGAGAAGGTATAACATTATCTTTCACGTACACAACACATTGGAAACCTCCCCTAATCAATAATAATATTTTCCAACCCTCTTTCCACTTCCAAACTTGACCTATAGGGGTTTCACTCACGATTACTACACTTTTCGTCTCAATCCCCCTAAGTTCATCGAGATTCCCCCCCTGTGGTGACTTATCATCACTAAAGTGAGGGGATTATCTATCTAAGGTGACAGTGGGTAGCTACTCCTGTAGTTGTCACACTTTTGTGGATTGGGTCGGGCTTTCTCCAACTTACAATATGTGCGATAACATTTTGGAACTGTTGTCAGGGAGGATTTTGAATCCTCTTCCATGCCCTAACGATACTTTTGCAAGATTTGATACCAAATCCTTTACCCCTATCTTTCCTGGAGACTCCACTTGAGGAAAAGTTCCCTTTCCTTTCTTGGTGAACTATTCATAAAGTTCATCTGGCCAATCCACCATCTTGAAACCGGTTATGACGAATACCCAATGGATGGAATACCCTATTCCCCCACCTCCACCTAAAAGTCCTAAAAACATATCCAAACCTCCTGATCATTTACCCTCTCCTACCTCCCCAGGTCCTTTTCCTTTGTCCATGCCTTGTTCGCCAAGCACTCTCCAAAAATAGTGGGTCAAGGATGCATACAAGCTTTTAGATATGGTGAATATTATTGGATCACCTCATAAGATCCTAAAGGGTTTCAAGGAATGCCTTCCCACATTTTCAAGAGAGGACTCGACTATGACCGAAAATAATTTGTATGCCTTTCTTAGTGTTTTTAAACCTTATGAACAATATGAATATGTATTAATGAGACTTTTCTCTTATTCTCTCATTGGGAAGGCCAAAACATGGTATAACAATATTTCACTAAGGGAAATTACCAACTGGGATGTCTTTCAAAATATTTTCATCAAGAGATTCAAAAAAAGAAAAGATTACATATCCCTTTATGATCAAATTTATCACTGCAAGAGGAAACCGAAAGAAAGCATATATTCTTTTAATGACCAATTCAACACTCTTGTAAAAATCTTTCCCCAAGATTACAATCCCACTCAGAATATTGTCCTCAAGTTTTACATGTCGACCGTAAATGACCCTTGTGGCCATATGATAGGAGATAATTTCCCTTTTACCTTGATTGAAGCTCAAGAAAGGGCATGCGAAATGGATGAAAACTTAGCTTCCTCTTTCCATCAGGGTGAGGATTTCCTTGAAGAGGTAATGCAAATAAATCAATTTACTAGCTTTATCACTTCACCTCCCGACTTTCTCCATGTCACCAAGGCCTAATTTCTCAAGGAGAAAAAATAGGCTTCCAACAAAATTGTTGGTCAAATTATAGGTTTTGTGAGAAATGGGGAAGGCCTGAAACCTAGAATAATGTCTCCCCCAGTCGAAGAAAGGCAGGAAACTGAGAAAACCCTAGCAACGCAAAGAGCAGAAGAGATTCTATTGCAGTATGTTCAAGAGAATCTATCTCCACCTTGTCAACAAAAGGGAACTCTCACCTTGAAAAAATGGATCAGAAAAGTCCATCACAAGAGATGAAACCCATAAAGGGGTTATTATAGAACCATTCAAACACTACATTGATTCATTCCGTCAATTTTTCGATGAAGGAATCAAAAACACCTTTATCTTGGAAAACTCTTTGTTTCAAGATGAAGAGAAAAAGGATGGATGTTGGGGTTTGTATTTTGATGGTGCTGACTCAATTTCAGTGTCAAGAGCTGGGGTGGTCCTAGTATCACCAGACAAAGAGGATACTCTTTTCTCATACAGAATTGAGTTTAATTGCAGTAACAACATAGCCAAGTATGAAGCCCTCATTTTGGGTTTGAACCTTTCTATTGATATGAACATCAAATCCTTACACATGGGAGGGGACTTAGATTTCATTGTTTCACAAATCAACAAGAATTTTTCTACAAAGAACCCAAGGTTGAAACAATAAAGAGATATTACGCTCCCATGAAAATTTTTGATGACTTTTCGATTGAAGCTATCCCTAGAGAAGAGAATCATCTGGTAGACAGCCTTGCAATATCTGCGTCTACTCTACAAAATTTCAAATAAATTGGTCTCTAMAAAGTAGAAGTCAACTTTGGGCCCTCAATACCTGACAACTTGGAGCACTGACATGTCTTTGTTAATGAGCACAAAATATTACATTTTCTCCAAAATGAGGGTGAATTCTCATAAAATCAGATAAACCTTTTGGATAAGGAAGTGAACATTGAGATTATAGATCTACCTRATGGACCCTTACCCAGAGGAATAATTCCCTTAGAGAGGTTGTTTGATCTAAATGACATGTATAAGGGGAAGACTTCAAGAAAAATCGATGATGAGGTCATTGAGTCTAATATTGGCACCAAAAAAACCCCAAAAATGGTTAAGTTTGAGAAGGGGTCAACTTCCAACGGAAGGGAAAAGTTGATAGCCCTCATTAGGGAATTTAAGGATGTTTTATTTTGGTCATATGAAGATTTTAAGGTTTACCGATAATATGTTATACAACACAATATTCCCCTCAAGGAAGGCACAAAAAATTTCAGGCAGAAGCTCAGACAAATGAATCAAAGGTTGCACCGCAAGTCTAAAAGGAGTTGCAAAAGATGGTTGAGGAAAGGATAATTGAACCTATCAGGTAATCATCCTGGATATCCAATCCCATAATTTTCTAGAAAAATACTGGTGATATTAGGATATGTGTTGATTTCATAAATTCGAATCCTGTAATATTCTGGGCTTGGTTTATTGAAAAATTTCCCTCAAGTTTGGTTGGCAGATTTTGTCAAACAGTTCAAAGATAGTTTTTGGCATAGAGGCAGACCTAGGGTTCAACGCTTAACAATGCACCAACAAAACCCCGACTACCATCCATTTTGAAAACACCTGCAAAGCAAGCGAAGTCTCACCTGAGGTAGAAGCAGGGGGGGTTACAGGACACAGGTGTCTGTAATCAAGTTGGGACATAGATCTGTGATAATAACACTTCACAGAATATTTTGTTAATTATTAGGAAGTAACATGCATTAGGTTATTAACCTTATTAACATCGCATAACATAATTAAAGATAGATCTAGCGTAGTAACAACAACATATTATGCACGTTAAAGACTTATCACTTAGCATTGTGAATCAGATCTAGCATTTTAACATAAGCAAAGCATTTAAGAGACACATACATATCCATTACACATTCTCATCTAAGCACTAAGAAAAACATAATAGAGATAACATTGCACAAAGAAAACCATGAGACTCTAGATATACGTGGTTCACCCCAGGGTGGGGCTACATCCACAAACCACTTCTCCTCTTTATTATTCACCAAATATTACACCCAATCACTCATGTGGACTAAGCCACAGAGTCGAGCTTCACACAAGACTGGAGATCTACATACTAAGCACTAGATCCTCCGCCCAAAACTAGGTCAAATGCACAGAGTTGAACTCTCTATCACAACATTTATCACCTTCTACAAAATCATATTCGGGCATAAAGCCTCAGCACACATACATTCCTTTGAACAAAGAAACTCGAACTACTTTCACTTCACTAGTTACTTTTACAATACATTATTCTTTATTTATATTTTACAAACCCTTACAATAAGGCTTAAACATGGGAAAAACCCATGGGCCGACATCCCATAAACATGTTACAAAACCCTAGAGGACCCTTTACTGGGTCCACATAACCCTCAAAATCGATGAGATCTGCGATCTCAGCTCCGCCTAGGAGCTCCTTCTTCGACTAATGTGTCAAGGTCAAAAAGTGGGTCAAAGCTGACCAAAGTTTCCCCAAAACTTGTTCAAGGGCCAACAAGTCCCCAACACTCACATGTGACTCATCCCGAGTCACTCAGGTGTGAACAATGCTGCTTCAAAATCCTCGAGCTTAACTCAAGCTTCCTCAACTTGCTGCCTCGCCTGAGCCTCCTGCTAAGCTATTTCCTGCACTGTCTGCTCTGTAACAGGCCCTTCCAAGCGTTGTTCTACTGCTACAACTACTTGATCTAGTTGTGATCCCTGTCCATCAATCTCATCAAACACCTTGCAATCTTCATCATGCATAGGATGTAGCTTCTACGCTACTTCCATTACCTTAACCTGGAGGGCAGTGATCTACTACTATACTGCGCACTGCTCATGGGATCTTTTCATTCTTTCCACTGCGGTGAGCAACTTCATCTGTGCCTGCAACAAAAATGCTTGTTGTTGTGCCTCCTGTAACTACACTTCTAACTTCCTTAGATCTAGATCCTCGACAAGGCACTCATATGTCTGAGAGCTTATATCAGTCAATTGTTTACATTTCTAGGCGAGGGCTCTTATTCTTGCTACTATTTTTTTGGTGGTCTCCTCCCTCTAGTTACACACCTCCTGTGGGGTGCCCGGTACTATTTGGGCCTCCAATTATGTTATCCTAGCCTGAAGCTGTTGGAGGGTCTCTACGAGCTTCACTACTTGAGCTTCGACTGACTCTTTCTCCTTCTGTGCCAAGCTTGGCACAAAGCGACATGATTTACTCACCACGGCCTATTCTATGAGCAAGTGCTCTTTTTCCCTCTGTAGCTGGGATTTTTCCTTATGAATCTTTTCATGAAGCTTGACTTTCTCGCTTTCATGGGTAGCTACATTGTCTTGCGTTGCTTGTAATTGTATTAGCACTTTGTCTTTATCCTTTTTCAAGGATTTTGTATCATTCTCCTTCTCTTCCCGTGCTCTCTAGAACCGGGATTTTATTGCATCTGCAATCCTTCTCAATTGGGCTAGTTGATCCCCCACTTATGCAGTCTATGACGAGGAAGGTGCATATGACACAATAGGTACTGCGCAAACCAAGCAAACAACTTGTTGTGCTTCCTTCAATTCCCTCTCAATCCTTCTGTATAAATCCTCATACTTCTCTCCATATCTCTACAAGATGTCTTCAGAAGCATCCTCCATAGCTCCGCGGACCAGACTGATGTCGTCCCCGGTGAGAGTGGCCTCCAACTGTGGCTTATTGGCACAATTTTTATTCCTTGTTGAAGGTTTCTTCAGAGAAACCTTCCTCTTTTGCGATGTTACTGTCCCAGTAGGGGGATCTTCCGACAGTGTAGCTTCACCTCCTCCCTACTCTCTTCTCTTTCATCTCCTCCTCCCTGTCCTTATGCTTCATCTTCTCCTCCTCCTTGTGATTCGGACCAATTATCTCCAGAAGCGTTGTCCTCTTCATCACTTTTTGTGTCCTGGACTTCAGCCTGCTTTTTCTGCTTCGTTGTCCCACTGGACTGTCTGACATGTTCAAATCATGTAACTATTGGTATTCTTATGGTGTTAATGTAGGGGTAATTCTGCATCAGCGACAAGTACAAGAAATTCCTCCATCCACTCATTTGTAGTCTGCTCCATATCTTCATTTGTCAACTTGTAGTACGACTATAATTATTCCTGGTGTTCATCTCTTCATGCAGTCATGTAGATGAAATGGGGATCAATGCAGAACTTTGCTATGATTCGATATTGATGCAGGGTGTGTAGTGTCATATGCGAGAATGATTTGATGGCAACCTTCAACTACTAGAAATATCCATGAAACACAACATTGGACTGCCAGTGCTTCGTCATGTCGTTGGTATACCATAGGGTGGAAAACTGAGCGGTCGATGGCTCCGAAGGTTCGATCTATGGAAAAGTGGCTCATTCAGGCATTTTCCAAGCAACAAGTGTGATCAAAATGATTAACCAATTGTAATGGAATTCATATCCCAAGTCCTGGGCTTCATTGAAATCCTTCTCTAGCTCGTTGACGAGGTAGTTTGCCCAGTTCATCTTCATGCCCTCCACACACTTTCCTGTGAAGCCCACCATGAACTCGGTGACCTGTGTGGGATGGTTCTTCCTCATGATCTTTCCAGCTAGGATTTGGCAAGCAAGGTGCACTGCGCCATCCTATATAGAGGATAACTTGTAACCTCACTTTCCTTTTTCTACCTCTCCATAAGCTTGCTTGATGCGCTGCACCAGGGAATGGTCCGAGGCCTTCCCTGGATAAAACTATTGAGGGTTAGGACCCTTCACACTTAAACCTATGATCTGGTGGATCAATGTTGGATCCACATTAATATTTCTGTCGAGCCATAGATATCCACCATGATAGCACGACAGGAGGATTTTAACACAAGCATTAACCTCTTGGTGGCAGCCAAAATGCAGGATCTTCATCACATTCAACATGGTGGACCGCGTCAACCCCTTGATCCATGGCTGTGAGACGAGGTGAGGTTTCTTCCTAGTTTTATTCCTTAGGTAGCGATGGGGAGCTAACATGGCATGTTTCTTCTGATATCCTAAGTTGAAGTTGTTGTTCTTCCATAGCGGGATCTGCTCTAATTGACTCCCGACTATGAAAATTCATTTTGGAATGTACACAGTGAAAATGGAGTACTCAAAGTCTCAAGGGATACTATCACAGTTAATAGCACCAGCCAAAGGTGGAATATATTCTGGTAGGATCAATGGGATCTGCTTCGCATTAGCCAGATCACTGCACTGCTTACTTCATTCCTCAGTTATGGGGTTGACATAGATGGAACCACGTCCAGTCGAAGGGGAAGACTACATTACCCTAGTCAACGATGCCTAGATACCTTTGGATATTGGTCTAGAGGCCATTAGCTTCTTAAGTATTTCTTCGACATACTTCTCCAATTCACTAAGTTCGCCCGACATTCTAGTTTTTAACGGACAGGAGGGGTAGACAAACAGACAAGAAGGGTAGACAAATGGAAAGGTGGGGTCTAGTTTCAGATAGCACAGCTTGACACTTGGACAATTCTTTACTTAGATCAGTCAATCATGGGTAACAAAAATTGGTCCTAGCGCAGCGATCGACGAGTTAAATAAGCAGGGTATTGTAACGGATATTCCAACGACCAAGAAATGCTTCCATCAATGTAAATCTATCTGTTATGGCGCAGTCTCAATGTCCCAAAAGCAGTCCATAAGCCCATAAATGTGTTTTCTAACCATTTTGGAGCGTCCTTATAACGGTCAGGGCACCTCCAACGATCATATAACTTCGCCAGGGTGAAGTCCAATTCTGCATGGTCCTACTGTTCTAACAAGTTTCAAATCTTGTGAACCTGCCTCATGCGAGGTTCCAATCTGTGAAGTCTTCCATCTAGTTTCTGTAGCTTCTTGTAGCTTTTCCAACTTAGATTTCTTTTTATTGAGCTTCCTTGCCTTCTTTCTTGTTATCTGAGTCTCTCCAACTATTTATGGAATCCTCTTTCCATTTTTATTCTTATCTTCCCCTAGAGTAGTGGCTTCACACTGTTGAGGTGCCCTCAAAGGGTCTAAAGTTAATATCCCTTTTCTTAACACTTCCTGAGTGGACATACTTATTTCTTGGATAGATATTTCCTTCAAGCCTTCTTGCATTCTTTCAACCTTGACAGCTAATTCTCTTGCCTTTTGTCCCTCCTGCATTATTACTTTGCTCTGTTTCTTTGGCTTATCCTCTCGTTCTTCTATTAGTCGGTCTATTTTCCTAGCTATAAAATCCCTTAATTCTTGCTTTTCCTTTTCAGTACCTTCTTCCTCTGCTTTCCTTTTGATTTGATCCTTCTCAATCCAAGTCTTACCTAACAATAATGGGAAAGGGGTGTTGTTCCCAACAAACCGAATGACTTCAAATTCTTCTTCAGTCAATGTTCCATGGACAATAATAGGTACATTAGTAACTCTTCCACATAGGGTTATCATATTTCCCTTAAACAAGCCTATCCTTCCTAATGAAGGTACCACAGTAGGCTTTCCCAAAATTTTCCAAGCTTCTTCTGTCATAGTATTCACTTGTGTTTCATCATCCAAGACACAGTCTATGTCGAAGTCTTCTATTCTTTCACTTATGTGTTGTTTTTCTTTCAGAATTTCTGGTACACTGACATCTTTATGAACATCCATCCTTTCTTTCAACTGTAATATTGTAGTCTAAACTTCCTCTAATCCTTTCTCTTTATGACTCTCTATCATGCCTTTAGTCTCTTGACTTTCTTCATAGTTTTCTTGTCTCATGTTCATTCCTTAAACTTTAGCAATAATCCTTGAACAATCCTCAACCTCATGACCAACAACCTTACAACAAAGACAAATAGGGCCTACCTCAAGACATTCCTTAGCAATATGTCCCAACCTTCTGCAATTATAACACAATGTCAATACTCTTTTTCTTTTAAATGTTCCCCAACCTTTTTTGTACTGCGCACTTCCCCTAGGATCATAATGTTGGATCTACAATCCGCAAAAATTATTTCTAGGTTCCTGCATCCACTTATTAGTCCAAAAAAAATTTCTATGCATAGGAATAACATATCTTTCTTCATTTACATTAAATTTACTCAAATCAAATATTTTTTTCAACTGCATCCTAGCCTTCAGACTAGGACATAATCTATTAAACATATTTAAGTTCATGGTTTCAAAACAAAAAATTTCACTTATCTTTCCCTTGCCAAAGTGAAAAGAATGCTTCTTTAGGATCTTACCTCTTCTCTTCAGATCAGATTACTTTCTTAGCACAAAGCTCCATAATTCAAATGGATTACTATGTACTTCAGTAGTAGATCTACGCACATATCTTCTCTTTTTCTTTACTTCAATTCCCAGCAATCACAGTTCTAGGTCCCGGCAATGGAACCATTTGTTGGCATAGGGGAAGACCCAGGGTTCAACACTTAACAATGCACCAGCAAAACCTCAACTACTAGCCCTTTCGGCAACACCTGCGAAGAAGGTGGAGTCTCACCCGAGGTAGAAGCAGGAGGGGTTATAGGAAGCAGGAGTTTGTGACCAAGCTGGGACACATATTTTTGATAATAACACTTCACATAATATTATGTTAACTCATAGGAAGTGACATGCATTAGTTTATTAACCTTATTAGCATCACAGAACATAATTAAAGATATATCTAGCATAGTAACAACAACAGATTATGCACCTTAAACACTTATCACTTAGCATTGTGAATCAGATCTAGCATTTTAACATAAGCAAAGCATTTAAGAGACACATACATATCCATTACACATTCTCATCTAAGCACTAAGAAAAACATAATAGAGATAACATTGCACAAAGAAAACCATGAGACTCCAGATATACGTGGTTCACCCCAGGGTGGGGCTACGTCCACAAACCGCTTCGCCTCTTTACTATTTTCCAAATTTTACACCCAATCACTCTTGTGCAGTAATCCACAGAGTCTAGCTTCACACAATATTGGAGATTTGTGCACTAAGCACTAGATCCTCCTCCCAAAACTAGGTCAAATGCATAGAGCCAAACCCTCTATAACAACATTTAGCACCTTCTACAAAATCATATTTTGGCACAAAGCCTCGGCGCACATACATTCCTTTGCACAAATAAACTCAAACTACTTGCAATTCACTAGCTACTTTTACAATACATTCTTCTTTATTTATATTTTACAAACCCTTACAATAAGGCCTAAACATGGGAAAACCCCATGGGCCGACATCCCATAAACCCGTTACAAAACCCTAGAGGACCCTTTACTGGGTCCACATAACCCTCAAAATCGGTGAATTCCACGATCTCAGCTTCGCCTGTGCGCTCCTTCTTTGATCAATGTTTCGAGGTCCAAAAGTGGGTCAAAGCTAACCAAAGTTTCCCCAAAACTTTGTCGAGGGCCAACAACAGTTTATAACAACAATCTAATTAACAACAAGAGTAGAATATATTAATAAGAGAACAAACATGCAACAATTTTCTTTATTCTTTCATAAAATAGGAGAAGGGATACATGATAAAATCTAACACAGCCACTTTAGAATTACTTTTAGCACAAAATATCGGCACCCAACAGTAGTTAAATAACACAAGAATAAGCTACATCAATTAATAATTGAACCTAGTCCAGAAATTTGGAGGATCTGACAACTATAGGCACTACATTTCTCTGTTTGAACTTGCAGGAAAGATCTGATTGTAATGACAGTCTATCTAATATGTGAGGATGTGCCCAACAAGTAGTTTAGTGCTCAGAATGAGGGACATTTGCTATCAGTGAGTATATCAACATCTCACAATCAACACATCCATAATTGCAGTCAGTACATCCAACTATGGAAATACACTTCCAGATGTAGATAAACGCACCCATAGTAGAGTATAAAGTGCCCAGAAGATGGAATATAGCACCCATCAATAAGAACTCAATTCTCTTCTGAACATTACGCCCAATAATAGAGGATTAGACCCAGAATGAAGGGAGAATGCGCCCAACAAGTATAAAAACACCCAACTATAAAATAATGCACCCTTCATATAGATGGCACCCAACAACAATAAATAAATCACCCTTCAATGGAAAATCCATCCCACAATAAAAATTCTAGCCGCCACACCAAATAAAATCAACCACCAACTTAAGAAACTCAACTGCAATAAGATAAATCTCAGTAGTAATGAAGTTCACTAAAGAAATATGAGTGATTTCCTCCCAAGACTAGTTAGGGTGTATCTTTGCAACACTGAAACTAGTAGATGAACAAGGGTTTCCAAAAACCCTAGACCCTTTCCTCAAGAGCTATCAAAAAAATTATTTTCCAAATGGGTGAATGCAAGAATGAGGGGCGCCTCCTCATTTCCCCTCTTTTATTTCCCCATTGAGTTATTTCCCACTCACTTTACTTTTTAATTTTATTTTTAAAGTCACTTTATGCTTGCACACTTTATAATTTTTAAGTGACTTCATTTTCCTAAGACCCATGTCCCCCTTTTTCCCTTTTTCACTTTATGAAGTTATTTCCTAGGGAAAAGTTGAGTTCCCTAGGTAACTTTTCCGAGTTAGCCTACGAGAACCAAGTTAGGCTAGTGGAACCACTCCTTATGACTCCTAGGAAAATGGGGACATTACAATCCTCCCCACCTAAGATTGCTTTTCCTAAATAAATTGCAATCAATGATGTTGCAATGTATGTTATCCTTCCCAAGTGGCGTCCTCGATAGGAATATTTTTCCATTTGATCAGGTACTCTTTGATTCTCTTGTTCCTTAATTTCTTCTCTCTAGTCTCCAGAATTAGAATCAACTGCCCCTCCTCATCCAATGGTGGTAGATATATAGAGGCGACAACATTTTGTCCCACTACCTTCTTGAGGCATGAAACATGAAATACATTATGTATCTTACACCTCTCTGGAAGCTCTAACTCATAAGATACCTCCCCGACTCACCTCAAAATCTTGTAGGGACCATATAATAGTGGCTTCAATTTATCTGCCCATTTCATCTTGAAGGATGATTGCCTACATGGCTACAAACAGAGGTATACCAAGTCTCCCACCTCGAAACTGCACTCCAATCTATGCTTATCGACATACTTCTTCTGTTGATTTTGTGTCATTTGTAGGTTATCTTTGAGAGTTTGCAAGATGTCCTGACTCTCTTGAATCCAATATTTGGCTTTGGGTGCCTGACTGTCCGCAAATGCTCGATCCACAAAGGTGGTGGTGTCATAACCATACAAAACTTTGAAATGTGTCATCGTGATCGACATGTGATAAGTGGTGTTATAACAGTTCTCATCCAAGTGTAGCCATTTGATCTGCACCTTTTGTTGCCCTGATACATAATTTATAAAATACCCCTCAAGCCATTTGTTCACAATTTTTGTTTTCCCATCAGTCTGAGGGTGATAACTGTTACTAGGCATTAATTTTGACCTTATGAGTCTGAACAACTCCTTCCAGAAACCCCCCATGAATCTATTGTCTCGATCACCGACAATTGTCTTGGGAAGCCCATGCAGTCGAAATACCTCTTTGAAGAACAATTCTTCTACCTGCACTGCAGAGCATTTGGAGGATATGGAAAATAAATGGGTTAATTTAGTAAGCCTTTCAACCACCATGTAGATACAATACTTCCCCTAAACCAGAGGCAACCCTATAATAAAATCCATCAAAATGCTTTCCCATTTTTGTTCAGGAATGGGAAGCAGTTGGAGCAATCATGTTGGATGGGTGTGTTTTGCCTTGTTCTACTGACAAATGTGGCACTCCCGTACAAACTTGAATACATCATTCTTGAGACCCTTCCAAGAGAACCTCTCCTGGATTTGTCTATAAGTCTTCAAGTATCCTGGATGGCCTGCCAAAGGAGAAGTATGTGTAGCATGCAGAATTTTGTCTCTCAACTGAGATTCTGGTACTAAATAGATCTGGTCCTTATAATATGATGTCTTCAATAACCCTGTACCTTTCATTAGAGACCTAACCATCAAGTATCTCACAAGCTAACTTGTTTTTGGATTATTCTACCAATAGAAGTGCCTTCCATTCCACTAAAATCTCCACGAGAGAGAGAGTGGGTATCCTGGATAGGGCATCAAAAACCACATTATTTTTTCATTTCACATACTCAATTTCAAAATTGTAGGCTTGGATTTTACTGATCCATTTTTGTTACCTCTCGCTTAGCTCCTTTTTATCCATGAGGAACTTCAAGATATTATGATTGGTCTTTACCTTGAACCTGTTTCCCACCAAGTACTGTTGGAATTTGGTCAAAGAATGCATTATGACCAACATATATTTGTCAATATGGAGTAATTTCACTCATAATCTTGGATTTTACAGCTCTCAAACACGATTGGGTGACCGATTTGCATCAATACAACTTCTATCCCAATTCCTGAAGCATTAGACTCCAAGACAAAGGGCTAAGTGAAATCAGGGAGTGCTAAAACATGGCATGAACTCATCACCTGCTTCATTTTATCGAATGTCTCCTAGGCCTCCTCTATCCAAATGAAAGCCCCCTTTTTAGTGAGATTGGTCAATGGTGTTGTCAACTGTGAGAATCCTTTAAAAAAATTCTTGTAGTAAGTGCATAGGCCAAGGAAACTCTTTAGTTCTGTCACGTTCCTGGGAGTTGGCCACTCAATGATTTCCCTGATCTTTTCTTGGTGCACCTGTACCCTGTTCACCCCAATCACATGCCCCAAGTAGATCATCTTTGTCATACCAAACTCCCACTTGGATTCCTTTTCATACAATTTCTGACTCTCTATAATACAAATTACTTCATCAAGATGCAACATATGGTCTTCCCATGTTTTGTTGTATATGAGGATGTCGTCAAAGAAGACCAATAATAAC
Organism: Picea mariana; assembly: GCA_032191745.1. NCBI lineage: Eukaryota > Viridiplantae > Streptophyta > Pinopsida > Pinales > Pinaceae > Picea > Picea mariana. The sequence continues at coordinate 281,800 of JASDQU010103105.1, read as the reverse complement.
TTCCTCAACTTCTTATTGAACACATGATTCATGCACGACTAGAAAGTGGTAGGGGCATTAGTTAGCCTTAACGACATGACCATAAACTCATAATTCTCGTAGTGGCATCGAAAGGCTATCTTAGTTATGTCCTGCTCTCGTACCTTAATCTGATGATACCATGATTGAAGATCAATCTTCAAGAAAAAATTGTCTTCCCTGAGTTCATCCATTAATTCATCTATCTTGGGTATGGGGTACCGATTCTTGATCGTCTTCTTGTTTAGATCCCTGTATTCAATACACACCTGTAGAGTACCATCTTTCTTCTTGACTAAGACAACGGAAGAGGAAAATTGGCTAGAAATAGGGCAGATGTGGCCCATTTTCAACAATTCTTTGATGGTTTTTTCAGTCTCGTTCTTGTAAAATTTAGGGTGTCAATAGGGGTTTGTGATAGCAGCTTGGAACCCCTCTTCTAGCTCTATGATATGCTCAAAACCTCTATTAGGTGGAATTCTAGGATGAATGTCATTAAATACCTTATGATGTTTGTGGAGTAATACCTGTAAGTCCTCTGGAAGCTATTGCAGATGGTCGAGTGGCTCTTTGTTAGAAATAAAACACTCTACAACCCACTCTGTATCACCATGCCTCATGACTACCTCCATGTTGGGCGATGACACAATATTCAGTGGGTACTAGTGCATGGCTCGTAGGACCACTTTCTTTCCATCCAGGCCTGTGAAATCCATCTCCATGGTCCTCTGAGCAGTAGTGTATCTCCCAATAGAGTAAATCCATTAAACTCCCAACACTACATTGGTGTCTGGTACGTCCACCATGAAGAAATCATATGGCATCGAGTAGTTTCCCATGGTTATTATGAGCTTGGGAATCCATTTGGTGCAACTTATCTAGTGGCCTCCTAGTATGACTACTGTGAACCCATTGAATTCTTCGGTCAGAATTCCTCTCCTCTTGACTAGGTTAGTGTCAATGAAGTTATGGAATTCTCCCCCATCAATCAATATTGTCACCTTGTGCCCTTGTAGGACACCTCTAACCTTGAAAGTATGATATCTTGGAAATCCTGACATCAAGGCCATGACTGGGCCCTTAGCCCCAACCTATGAAGACTCCTCTCCAGATATTGGATGTCCCTAATGCTGTGCCTGCTCCACCTCCTCATCCTCATCACTGTCACTATCAAATTATACCACAATGTAATGGGCCTTGCCCATTTTGTCATTTCCTGCACATATGTGTCCTAGTGCACATGGTTTCTGACAACTAAAACACAATTTATTTTTCCTCAATTCTCTGTTGGTCTCTTCATCTAGTTTGGGATTTCCGGCCCAATCCCTTTGAGGTGGTTTTGCCTCCTTAGTATTTGGGGTAAAAATGGTTTTTGTTGGAAACCGGATTTTAGGAACTGCATTCTGCACCTCCCGAGCTCTTCTTATTGCATCTTGTAAAGAGGTAGGCTTGTAAGCCTTGACCCATCCTCGTAGAGGCTTTGATATCCCCTCAACAAACAACATCACCAAACAAGCCTCTGAAGTGTCTGTCACCATCACAAAAACCCTCTGAAACTCTGATATATAATACTCTAGACTACCTTTCTTCTTGAGCTAAACGAGTTGTCATAAGTGAAGCTCTGGATCCTTCCTGTTGTTGAAATATTGTAATTGCAGAGAGTATTCTATTTTTTATTGAGTTATTATTCATTAGATCAATCCCCTTTTGTGGATTGATCATGTCAGGCATTGTAATTAACCAAATCCCCTTTTGTGGATTGGTCAAAACCTAAATATATTATGCAAATTAAGAAGTCGGCCCCCATGCTAATTAAAGTGGTTTTAACCACTAATAAGACAAGTCGGCCCTGCCTAGTGAAGACACACCTTTTCAGCACCTGCCAGTTTGTATAAATAAAGGAAGCCAACACCTCATTTGATCACTCACTCATTCTCTCACTCAGTGTGTAAATTTGGTAGATGCAGTTAGGAGAAGAAGGAAGAGAGAGTCGCATTGCTCAATGGAGGATATTTTCTAGTGTTTGGTTTATTGTCTTGGAATTGTATTTGCTATCTATATTAAGGAAGTTTTTGTTGGGTTTTCTCCCCCCTGAGGGTTTCCCAGGATAAATGTTGTGTATCTTGTGATTGTGTTTCTCTCAGTGATCCTACCTATGATATTGTTATCTATTAAATTGAAAAGAAACCTGATAATAGCTAAAAACTTAACATGGTATTAGAGCTAAGMTGAAGACAGCATCTTTCACTAGATAAAGAAAAATGTCATTGTTGTCATATAAGAAAATTTGGGCTTTTGTTGAAGAGGAATACCATCCTAAAAACCATCTAGAAAAGTGTGCCCTAGCCTAGAGAACTCTTTATCACCTTGAGCACACATTTTCAATGRACATAACTCCTAGAAAGTGAAACCCTACTTTCACTGGTACCAGAAAACTAGAAGTACCAGAAGTACTAGAAGTACCAGGAAACCAGAACCAGTACCAGAAGTACCAGTCTAGATTTCCRCAAGCTCAGTTTCAAGGGTTAAAATTTGGATTTTCATAAATCCGATTACACCAGTTTACTCACCTCATCTCAATGCATYTAKCCCCTAGATCAGAATTTAAAAATTTGAATTTTGAAAAATTAGGGTTTCCTCATAAAACCCTAAGTTGTAGTTGCAGTTGCAGTTTCTGAATCAGTTGTAGTATCAATTGAAGTATCAGCTGCAGTACCAGTTGCAGTCACCCTTGAAGTTTTTAAGAGTTGGTAATTATCACCGTTTCTATCAGATGGTGCCACTACCTACAAATACTATCAGAGATATGTATTCACATATGTTTAAATTGTTAAGCTTTAAAGGGTATTTGTAGGAGAAGGGATATCTCACCATAGATCCGGAAGGATCTCAAGATCCAACACATTCAGAGGAATAATGCAACCCAGGTTTGATTATTATGACATGCATCTATTTGATATGACATTATTTTGATCTAGGTTGCATGTTGAAGCTATGACCATCATAATAAACTTTGGTCAAAATTAAAGTCAATGTATTAGATGGATTAAAGTTGAGATCATAGAGTTTATTATATAACCCAACTTTCTGTCAAGATAACATATTGTCTTAGTACAGAAGACAGGTTGAAGAAATCACTTGTCATCTTGAGTGAAGGAGACTTGGAAGAAAATCAACACACTCATTCTTGAGGATACGACTCCAGGTTCCAGGTTTGATTAATTAAGTTGATACGATTCAAAGTTGCACTTGACAAAGTTGATAACTACCCCATTACAAGTAAACACTATAGTTGAGGTAGCAGTCTTTGAAAAGTATTATACTTGGTAGCATGTGAGCATATCAAGATAAATGATTAATGTAATCATTTACCAGATACAACTAACATCTCCTCTAGGAGAAACTTCTTGTGTTAGTTCCAGTTTACCTTGGATGAATGTTTGATCACAACACTAGAAGAGTGTTGATCTCATTTCATATTGTATTTCTTACTTTTGATCCTTGTTTCAGATAGGTCACAAGTGAAATCTCTAAAAGAGCTATTGTGATGATTGTCTGTGCTATTGTTTTATTTACTATTATCAAAAGAGCAGTATTTTTTTTTGTTGTTTTGTTGACCTTGTTTCAGGTCACAGGTGATAACCATGAGGAAGCTATAGTGAAGTTTGCATAGGGAAACATATTAGATGAGACATGAAGCAGACTATGTACATGACCATATACAATCATGTACCAAAGAAGATGAAGAAGAAGCTATCTTTTGAGATCCAGAGTATATCATATGGAGATTGATTTTAAGGAGAAGAAGGCTCCAAACATGACCAAACATTAGAACAAGAGATCACAGTAGACTTGTTCAAAGGATAATGAAGCCACCTTGACATAAAGCAGAATTCACTTGAAGTCTAACTCAGCTTTTCATATTTAGACTTGGTATTCAACACCAAGTATACCCCATAAGAGATGATGAAGTCTTTGTAGACTTAGAATAAATCAAGAGTAAGCCTGATCTCAGAAAGGATCAGATAAAGAGACAACTTCAAGGACTGGGAGACAGATGCCATGAGAAGACTATATTGTAGCCTCAGAAACTTCTAGGAGACATGAAATCTCCTGGAAAGATTCCCTTATTTCAGTGACAGAGAAGGAAGATAGTCATAAATACTAGGATATAGATTCTTCCATGAGACTAGAAGAGAAGTCAGTATTGACTTCCAATATTGATCTATATAGATCAAGCATGTTGTAGATGTACAAATCCTAATGTGTGTCCGGAGGATTCTCCCAGAAAGAGGGAGAATACTATGATGAGACACTTAGTCCAATAATTGAAGAAATAGATCCAGCATTTATGAAGACAACTAGAACAACCATGATTCATATATAGTATGAGATGCAGGGGGATAAATCTCCATATTGAGTGGCAGTTGGTGCATTACATTAGTTGGGTCATGGATACATGACTACGATAAAATATAGATTTACCTCCATGAAAGAAGAAGAGATACCTTCAGTATCAATTATTGAGCCACTCTCAGCTTCAAATGAAGTTGTTTCCATGATGAAGTAGAGGAGTTACTCTCATATTTCAATAGTCATAGTGAGAATGGAGCAACCATTCTCAACTTCAGAACAACTACAGATGAAAAATTCCACTTCCAGAAGAATAGTTACACAAAGAGGAGAGCACATGCTCTCTAGCAGTGAGACAAATGGTTCTTTACAGAAAGAACATAGAGCTAGCATATGATTGTGCAGATTGAGTTGCAGTTGAGAAAGTGTACCCGATTGGTACAATATAATGTGAAAAATTGGTTTGAAGTTGAAGATAGAAAGACTCAAGTCTGCAGGTTGAAGAAGGATCTGTACAGGTTGAAGCAAGCTCGTAGAGCTTGATATGGTAGAATTGACAGTTTCCTAAAGAGCTTCGGCCTTACCAAGAGTAAAGTTGTTTCTAACCTTTATCTCAAGATTATGAATGATGAACCAGTGATGTTACTACTATATGTAGATGATGTATTCTTGACAAGATGAAGGAAAGTTCATCACAAATTGCAGAAGAAGCTCGCTACAGATTTTGATGAAAGACCTAATGCTTTATCTCTTAGGTCTTGAAGTTTGGCAGAGCTAGGAGAATATCTTCCTTAACCAAGGGAACTATGCAGTTGAAATATTGAAGAGATTTGATATGTTGGAGTGAAAATCCATGAATACACCCATGGAAACAAAGTTGAAGCTCCTGGTTGACACTTCATCATAATTGATTGATTCTATGTTGTACATAGAGATCATTGGATTGTTAATGTATCTGACGAACACCAAGCCAGATATATGTTTTGTTGTGAACACCTTGAGTCAATTTATGGTAGAGCCTAGACGTGTTCACCTGGTTGCTGCAAAACATGTGATGAGGTACCTTAAGGGTACATTAGATTGTGGTCTCAGTTATAATGGAGGTCACAAATTTAGATTGTATGGATATACTAATTTAGATTGAGCTGGAAGTGTTTCTGATAGAAAGAGCACTTTAGGATGTTGTTTCAGTCTGGGGTAAGCCATGACTTCATGGTAGAGTAGGGAGAAATCCAACATTGCTCCCAACATGACAGAAGCGGAATACAATGTTGCATGTTCCACCAGTTGTGAAGCCATATGGCCTTAGATGTTGTTGACGGATCTATTTGATCTGGAGATGGAAGCCATCGTGATCCTATGTGATAACCAGATTTGTATAAATATGATGTGTTCCATGATGAGTCGAAACACATAGATATTCGATATCATTACATCTGTGATATGGTGCAGAGAGGAGCCATAAAGCTCCAGTATGTTAGCACGAATGAACATGTTGCATCTGTGTTTACCAAGCCTCTATCTCATGTAAATTTTGAGCACTTTAGATATAAGCTTGGTGTAGTCTGAAAGAACCTCCATCGAAAGGGGGAGTAGTGTTGATGCCAGCCTAGTGCTGAATATTTCCAGCCTCGTGTTGATGTTGTTGTGATGCCAGCCTAGTGCTGAAGATTTCCATCTTCGTGTTGATGTTGTTGTGATGCCAGCCTAGTGCTGAAAATTTCCAGCTTAGTGCTGATGTTGTTGTGATGCCATCCTAGTGATGAATATTTCCAACTTCATGTTGATGTTGTTGATGCCAACCTCATGTTGAAGGTTTCCATCTTCGTGCTAATGTTGTTGATGCCATCCTCGTGCTGAAGATTTCCAGCTTCGTGTTGATGTTGTTGGTTCCAACCTCGTGCTAATGTTGTTGTTATGCCAGCCTCATGCTAAAGATTTCCAACTTCGTGCTGATGTTTTTGAGATATCAACTTTGTGTTGAATATTTCCATCCTAGTGCTGATGTTTATGATTCTCCAGCCTTCATGCTGTGATACTATTGTTGTTGATGTTGTATCAGCCTTGTGTTGTTATTGATGATGATGATGTATTAGTGTTATACTAATCCATGTTGATGCAGATGATGATGATGCCACTTCAACTTCTTGTTGAATATGATGATGATGATGATTTCACTTCAGCTTCTTGTTGAAGATGATGATAATGATGTTATTTTAGCTTTAATGTTGAAGATGATGATGTTACTTTAGCCTCATGCTAAATATGTTGATGATATTACTTTAACCTCATGCTAAAGAATATGATGATGTTACTTTAGCCTCATGCTAAAGAAGATGATGATATTACTTTAGCCTCATGCTAAAGAAGATGATGATATTACTTTAGCCTCACACTAAAGATGATGATGATGTTACTTTATCCTCATGATGATGAGGATGATGATGTTACTCCAGCTCCATGCTGTGAACGATGATGATGAGAAAAACTTCAGATGATTTATAGATATGCCAGTCAGTTTTCTAGATGTTGTTGATGTTTCTGTCGTCTCTCTCTCCTGATGATGTTGTATTGATTTGTCTATAGAATAACCTTCTTGTTAAGGGGGGGTGTTGAAATATTATAACTGCAAAGAGTATTCTATTTATTATTGAGTTATTATTCATTAAATCAATCCCCTTTTGTGGATCGATCATGTCAGGAATTGTAATTGACCAAATCCCCTTTTGTGGATTGGTCAAACATTAAATGTATTATGCAAATTGAGAAGTCGGCCCCCATGTTAATTAAAGTGGTTTTAACCACTAAGAAGACAAGTCAGCCTACCCAGTGAAGAGACACCTTTTCAACACCTACTAGTTTGTATAAATAAAGGAAGCCAGCGCCTCATTTGATCACTCACTCATTCTCTCACTCAATGCACAAGTTTGGTATTTTCAGTTGGGAGAAGAATGAAGAGAGAGGTGCGTTGCTCAGTGGAGGATTTTCTCTAGTGTTTGGTTTATTGTCTTGGCATTGTATTGGCTATCTATATTAAGGAATGTTTTGTTGGGTTTTCTCCCCCATGAGGGTTTCCCAGGATAAATGTCGTGTATCTTGTGATTTTGTTTCTCTCAGTGATCCTACCTATGTTATTGTTATCTAGTAAATTGAAAAGAAACCTAATAATAGCTAAAAAATTAACACCTGTCAAATATCTCAATGACCCTCTGTGTGACGTCCAGGTAGGAAGTGACTCTGACATGTCCCAAGGTGACTAACCCATGGTACTACCACTCATGGGCCTCACCATCCAAGTTCAAGGTGGCCAACTTAATCGCATTTGTCTCTGTCATCTGGTGTAGCTGGAAGTAAGTGTCAAGCTTCTGCACCCATGATCTCGTGGAGCATTTAGAGCTCTCGTCAAAGTTGGGAATGGTGACCTTTGCAAGGATACGTTGCAACTCAAAATTTTGTGCCATGGCCCTCACGGGCCCTCTCAGTCGATTTCTACTCTTCATATTGCATAACTCTTCAAAATAAATCGCTGAGTGGAGATCGTATCCCAGTCTCCTGTACTCCTTAAAATATGCCCTATAGGGATCATCCTGATCAACCTGCATCAATGGACCTGCAACATCATTCCCCAAAAATTGAGGCATAGTGGGTCTAGGGGATTTGGTGTACAAGTGGGGGTGTCTCTACATGGTAGTGCATGAATGGCTACCCTGTCCATTGTTTGATCCCCCATAACCATTCTGGTTATGCTTCGTTGGGACCTCCAAGAATTCTTATCCAGTTGCCCCATAAGGTCCATCATGACCTTTTGACCCTTGGCCAAATCATTGAAAATATTGAATAGACCATTGATCCTAGCATCATATTCTTCCCCTGTAGTTTCTTTTCACTTAGGTGTGATAGATGGTGCTTCCTCTCCTATTTATTCTTCTCTAACTACTTATTCTTCTTCCCACCTAGGGGGATCTAGGGTTCTTCCCCTACGTCTTTTGTAGGTAATTTTATACTTGTCTTCTGGTCTCATAAATCTGATTATAAATGCTCCTCAAATCCCATAGCTGCAGAGGAACATGCTCTGATACCACTGTAATATTCTCGGCTTGGTTTATTGCAAATTTCCCTCAAGTTTGGTTGGAATATTTTGTCAAACAGTTCAATGACAGACTATAACAAAAATCTAATTAAAAACAAGAGTAGAACATACTAATAAGAGAAAAAACAACCAAAAAATGTCTTTATTATTTCATAGAATGGGAGAAGGGATACATGATAAAATCTAACCCAACCACTTCAGAATTAATTTTAGCACAAAATATCAGCACCCAATAGTAGTTAAATAACACATGAATAAACTACAACAATTAATAATGGAACCTAGTCCAGAAATTTGGAGGATCTGACAACTTTAGGCACTGCAGTTCTCTGTTTGATCTTGCAGCAGAGATTCAATTGTAATGACAATATGTATAATATGTGAGGATGCACCCAACAAGTAGTTTAGTGCTCAGAATGAGCAACATTTTCTCTCAATGAGTATATCAACATCCCACGATCAATGAAATGCACCCATATTTGCAGTCAGCATGTCCAGCTATGGAAATACGCTTCCAGATGTAGATAAATGTGCCCAGACTAGAGTATAAAGTGCCCAGAAGATGGAATATAGCACCCATCAATCAGAACTCGATTCTCTTATGAATATTACACCCAATAATAGAGGATTCGACCTATAATGAAGGGAGAATGTGCCCAACAAGTATAAAAATGCCCATAAGTAAAATAATGCACCCTTCATAGAGATGGCACCCAACAACAATAAAGAAATCTCCCTTCAATGGAAAATTTGTCCCACAATAAAAATCCGATCCGCCACACCAAATAAAATCAACCACCAACTTAAGAAACCCAACTATAATAAGATAAATCTCACTATAAATGAAGTTCACTGAAGAAATCTAAGTGATTTCCTCCCAAGACTAGCTAGGGTATATCCTTGCAACACCAAAACCAATAGATGAACAAGGGTTTCCAAAAATCCTAGAATCTTTCCTCAAGAGCTCTCAAAAAACCGTTTTCCAAATGGGTGAATGCAAGAATGAGGGGCACCTCCTCATTTCCCCTCTTTTATTTCTCCATTGAGTTATTTCCCGCTCACTTTACTTTTTAATTTATTTTTAAAGTCACTTTATGCTTGCACACTTTATAATTTTTAAGTGACTTCATTTTCCTAAGACCCATGTCCCCCTTTTTCCCTTTTTCACTTTATGAAGTTATTTCCTAGGAAAAAGTTGAGTTCCCTAGGTAACTTTTCCAACTTAGCCTACGGGAACCAAGTTAGGCTAGTAGAACCACTCCTTATGCCTCCTTGGCCAACGGGGACATTACAAAGAATCACTTAAGAATAATTACCCCTTGTTGAACATGGAGTACCCTTTGCAAAGGGTCATCGGAGCACAAATGATGTCCATGCTTGATGGATTTTTAGGATATAACCAAGTGTTGGTAAAGGAGGATGACCAAATTAAGACTGATTTCACTACTCCTTGGGGAACTTATAAGTATTTGAGAATTCCTTTTGGATTAACCAACACAGGAGCCACCTTTCAACATGCCACGAATTATAATTTCATAGATTTAATAAGAAAACTCATAGAAATCTACATATCCAACATATCCAACATTTGAGGACAATTTTTCAAAGGTCCAGAGAGTATGGTATTTCTCTTAATACCCATAAGTCAATATTTGGTGTAGATAGAGGGAATTTATTGGGACATGTCATTTCCAAGGATGGAATCTCAGTGGATCCTTCTAGAATTGAAGCCATTGAGAAAATCCGTCTCCCTAAAGAAAATAAATCCTTACAATATTTATTTGGTAAGATTAACTTCATAAGAAGGTTCATCCTGAATTTCACTGAAATTACGAAGCCTCTAAATTTCTTGTTAAAGAAGGATTCTTGTTTTGAGTGGGAAGACGATGGAAAGAAGGATTTTCAACATAATAAAGAAGAAATAATGATTGCACCTGTCTTAATAAGCCCAAACGTTTCTAAATATTTCATTGTTTTCTCCTTTGCTTCAAAAGATACCATCATAGGAGTTCAAAATGAAAAATAATGTTCAAGGAGATAAACAATCGATTTCTTGCATGAGAAAATCCCTTAGAGACTAAGACCTAAAATATACCATTATGGAAAATAAATCATATTCCCGTGTCAAATTCCTCAAGCATTTTAGAACATATGTGGGGTATAACAAGATTAATTATTTCATCCCTGACCCAGTTGTAAAGGATTTTTTATCACAACAAGAATTACTCGAATCAAGAGGAAAATGGATCTCATAGATACATGACTATGACTTGGATATCAATCCATCCAAGATAATAAAAGGCCAACGGTTAGCCAAGATGTTGAAAGAAATCAATCAAGAAGTTATTGAAATGGGAGAAAAAGAGCATATCAATGTTGTCATAAGTGAAATTGAGGATGGCGAATGGTATTCAGACATTATTTACTATTTGAAAAATGTTACTTGTCCTGATCATTTAGTCAATCATAATAGAAGATCTCTAATGCTCAAAGTTACGAAGTATTTTCTGACACAAGATGGTCTTGGCTGGAGAAACCCTGATGGGGTAATTCTCAGATGTGTGAATAAGGATGAAGCAAACAAGTTGGTTACACAATTTCACTCAGGATATTGTGGAGGTCATTTTGTTTCCTGCACCACTACCCATAAAAATTTAAGGGCGAGATATTGCTAGCCCATTATCTTCTCTGACATGCATCGATATTTCAAATCTTGTTATCCATGTCAATTATTTGATGGAAAACGCCTCCCCTCCCTCCCTCTTAAACCAATGGTTGTAGAAGCACCTTTCCAACAATGGGGGTTATATTTCATTGGTGAGTTGAAGGACAAATATAGCAATGGATACCGATGGGTTTTGACCTCCACAGACTATTTCACCCAATGGGTGAAAGCCATTCCAACAAAGAAGGAAACATAAGAAGTAGTAATGAATTTCCTTAAGGAAAGGATTATCACTAGATTCAGTGTTCCTACCAAGATTACCACTGAAAACTCCAAGGATTTCAACTCAGTGGTGCTTAATGAGTTTTATTTAAAATATGGGATTATGTTTTCACACTCCTTGAATTACTACCCTCAAGGAAATGGGTTAGCAAAATCTAGCAACAAGAATATCATGAATATTGTGAAGAATATTGTTGGAGAAAATAAGAAGAGTTGGGATGGAAATATCAATTATTCCCTTTGGGAAAAATGCACAACAACTAAAACTTATACCAAGAAAACCCCTTTTGAATTAGTTTACATGATGGAAGCTCGTCTTACCATAAACCTCTAAATTCCAGCCTTGCGATTGGCCCAAAATTTCACCACGGATAAAGAAGCGTTACAAGGGAGGATCGATCAACTCGTGGAATTGGATGAATCCATGAGAATGGATTTCAATAAAATGGTAAAAATCCAAGATAAATTCAAAGGAAACTTTGATCTCAAAGTAGGACCGAGATATTTCAAGAAAGGATATTAGGTTATAATGTGGGACAAAAGAAGGGAGAAACCTATAATGCATCAAAATTTTGACAGTATGTGGTTGGAACCTTACAATATAGAGGAAATATCTGGGTTGGATTCTTTCTATTTGTCCACAATAGAAGGGAGGAGGATGCCATTACTGGTAAATGGACCCCTCCTCAAACATTACTTCCCAGGTGGAACCTGACTTCTTCAGGGCCCAGGCCCTAGGTAAGTAGGTAGGTAATCTTGCTTTCTTGCATTTGCATCTTGATTTCTCATGAAAGCTTAGTTGCATTTCATTTCTTATTTTCATTTTTGTCTACTTGCATTATTGATTTACATCTTTTCTTTTCATCATATTATATGAAAAAAGTACAATTTTTTTTTTCTAGGATTAGTTGTCAATTTTGAAGTTTTGGATTTTGATTATATAATCAAAGAGTGAGTGAGACACCTTAGATTTTACAATTTTTGGTTTCAGTATGTGTAAGAACAAGCCTAACAAAGAGATGTTGAGGTTCTCATGCACTCTACAGTGATTACCTGTCCCCAAGTATGAGACAAATTTTCCCCATTTCTAGGGATAGCTAAAGAAATGATGTCTCGAGGCCCTCAGGTTGCATACATGGAGTACCAAAAGATGGATTGAATGCCAATTTCCACATACACAGATGGATACCCACTCCACCACCATACTTCTTTGATTCATCATGATGGCATTCACCACTTAAAATTGTTTCTGGAAGACAATGGATCTTGCTCCATGAGGTACAAGTCAGGTATTGTGGTAACTGTCACCTTAATAATTGAGCAATTTGAATATGATGGATTGAATCTTCTCTTGAATATAAAACGTCTGCTTGGACACTATTCTTTTGTCCTTGTTTCACCTTGGTGGGTAACATTATTCCCTAGTAATTGGCCACCCTTAGGGAAAGGGTTGCAACTGGGGGTTTCCTCAAAGGGTCGCCATACCATCCATATCATCATTACCATGTTTCATCACTTCTTCCCCTCCATGTCCCAATATTCTAGGTTTTCTTACCTATTGACCCAATAAGGGATTGAATCTCATTTCATGGGAAGAAGGGCATGAAGTCCCAGAGGCTTGTAGCTGGAAAAACATAAAATCCAATAATAAACATTCCAGATGCTTGCCCAGGGATCCCGAGAACAATGAAATGTTGCTCGCAAAAAATTGAGGGACCCATAAGATAAATAATTAATTAAAAAATGACAACCAAGGTAGAGCGTGTGTGGGCAATGTTTTTCATGCTTAGGTAGAATTCCCACACATCGTCTTCAACTTGGGGAAGCAAAATGGGTACAATTCAGGTGGGAAATTGTTTTCATGCTTAGGCAGAAATCCCACCTTAGCTTCAACTTGGAAACATTCTAATAAATTTATGGGAAAAAATGGCTTGGAAAAATCATGCATCGTGGACAAAGGGAAACACACCCTCTACAAAGGCACCCATAAATGAGACAATATGAGCCCTTGTATGTCACGAATCCATAAGCCTAGAATTCTAACCCTTTCACCTCATATCCATTACATGACCTAGAAAGGATCACCCTTGGAAACATCCCCTACTTGAGGGATTGGTTCACCCAATAGGGAATTATGACACCCATCCCATATCTAAACTTGACCAATTGCATAAGGTCTTTGATCACTTGTTTAATTTGAAAAGGTTGATTTGATGCACATGTTTAGGTGGCTCTTGTATTAATTGTGATTTTACTTGGCATGATACATTTGACTTGAGACCCTTGGAGGGAGAATTCATTTGTCTTTCCAAGACCTTGTTTGATGGACGTTTGTGGAGGAACAAGCCTAGATTGGGCCTTCATTGGGGCATGAATCCCACAGGTTGAATTCCATGACCCGCACCTTGGGAGAAACTATATGATAAACATTGAATTTGTAGGCATGATAAGACATCCTAGATGATGAGACCTTTCCTCCCTTATCCCAGCGTTTGACCTTGGAAGGTGAAAATGTCATTTTCTAGGGAATGACATCACTTTCAGGAGCTAGGGTTTGGAGATGATTAGAGTTTTTGATGATGACATGGAAAACAAGATTGAAGGAGGACCCCATTGCATGAAGGAAGTTTCTTTATAGGCCCAATGTCTCCCTCAAATAATCTCAATGATTCACTCCATGTGCCAAAATTTCACCCCTAAGGGGCATGACTTCATCTTTAGGGTTTTTCTTGCTTGTGTAAAATCAAATTTGAATTGTAAAGGGGAAATTAGCGGAGGTCTACCTCCCTAATTTTTTTTTACCCTAATGATATGTGGACAAAAAAGTTTTAAAGGCCTCCTATAAAATGATACCTAAGACATTTCATTTTATCATAACTCTCTCCCTTGAGAATTACATACTTGTCTAAAATTTGCGCCTTTTTTGGGCATTTGGTCCATCTCTATATTGTGAAAATATTATGGATTCTTATACTTGTCTATTGTGGAGCTAAAGTGGTGTGATGACTTCTTGGAGACTTGTTTCTTGCATGTTGATGGATATTTCTTGGTAGTCAAGGGTTTTGTTTTCTTTCTATTGGAATTGGTAAGGAATTTTATGAATATTGTTGGTAATTTCTACTTGTTTCAAATTTATTATTGTCTAAAACCCTTGAAGGAGTATAAGGGCATACACCATCCACCAAGTCTATCATAATTGTTGTTGGATAAGTCATTTTTTCAAGGTTTCTAGGAGGAGTAAAAGGGCTTACACCCTCCTAGATTTACCTTGTTAGATTTGTTTGCTCTAGGGAGTAAAAGGGATTACACCCATAGAGAAGTAGTAAGTCTAACTCTTACATCCAAAACTCCATAACCCAATAGAATAGGCCCTCATCTACTTGCATTGGGGAAATAAAAATCATTGCATTGAAATAATGATTTTTGGAGATATTGCATTTTTCAAATTGGAATATTTTCTTAGTGCCACAAGCTTGCTTGAGCCACTAAGGCATTTAGCTTAGCCTTTTTATTCTCTTGCTGCAGTCAATTAAATGCTACAACCATTATGGCTGCATAAAAACACTCTTAAACTCTTTCTTTAGTCACTAATCTACCATTGAAATTTGCTTACAAGCTGCCATATTTAATCTACTTGTCATTGACTATCTTTTGGGTGGATTGTTGGTTGATTTTAGTGGATAGATATTGTTGTTGTAACAATTTTTTGCTAAATCCATAAGGCTTCTATATTTCTTTGTTGATAACTTCATTTAGAAGCCCATATTTTACCATCAAAGTTTATGCTTAAGTATTGGAAAGTTATCTACATGTTTAGTGTTTGATCATTCGAAAATTATTTCATGCTTTTGATGGTTAATTATGCAGTTAACAACCTTTTCCAATGCTGATTGATATATATATATATATATATA
>JASDQU010103105.1:237315-266396 GCA_032191745.1 Picea mariana | reverse complement strand
AGAGAGAGAGAGAGAGAGAGAGAGAGAGAGATTAGGACAAAAATATTTACTTGCTTTACCCCTTAATTATTTGGCTTGTGTTTTGATCAATTGTCTTGTCTCGGGCAGGTCTAAAATTATCTTGCAAGTACACAACACATTGGAAACCTCCCCTCATTAACAAGACCCTTTTCCTAGTACACAACACATTCGAAACCTCCCCAAAAAGGGGTTTTTCTCACTATTACTCCACTTTCCGTCTCAATCCCCCTAGGGTCACAAGGATTCCCCCCTTGTGGTGAATTATCATCACTAAAGTGAGGGGAGTATCTAGCTAAGGTGACAATGGGTAGCTACTCCCATAGTTGTCACACTTTTTTGGATTGGATCGATCTTTGCCCAACCTACAATCTATGTGATAATAAGGTTGTAACACCATTGGACTATTCCATTTAGATTTATCAATAGGGTAAATGATCCCAACTACTAGCATTCCTTCAATTTCTTTCTATACAGTTGGTTTGTATTTCTGTGCTAACTTGTAAGGATGTTTTTGATGGAATTATCTCTTAGAATGAGGTCAATTTTTATTTCTCCCATTTCCTTAACAATTCCTTTTAAATCTTTGTAGTCCCTAGCAAATATATATTGATATTCCTTTGACAGGTCGACAATTTTTGTAGCTTGTTTTTCAGTCCAGTAGCTGCCTATTTAGGCAATTTTTGGTCAACCATCATCCGATATGTCGACTTCTTTGAACTTTATTTTTACTTCTATCTAGTCAAGGGGTTTTGATTCATCCAACTTACACTCCTATTCTTTGAGTTCATTGTATGCGTGTGGGAAATCAGGATTTTTTGGCTCTTCCTTATAATCTTTCTTGGATACTTTTAAGATGGTTTTAACATTTTTACTCATTTATAGGTGGTTATTCTTTCATTGGAACCTCTTCCCTACAAAACTTTTGTTTTCCATGTCAATCCAACAAGTTTTGTGTTGGGATTGACTTTGGCATGATATATAGTTGCAAGTCAAAGTCGAAAGTATGCCAACTTACACTTTTCCTCATTTTTAAATTTCTTCTATATTAGGTTTCTCTATAAATTCCTTTATTTCTTTGACTGATTCTACTAAGCAACTTTCTTTTTGTCGAAACTCAAAATATTGAATGAAATTATTTTTCTAGTTGTTCTAATTGAATGTTGTTGAAATATTGTAACTGCAAAGAGTATTCTATTTATTATTAAGTCATTATTCATTATATCAATCCCCTTTTGTGGATTGATCATGTCGGGCATTGTAATTGACCAAATCCCCTTTTGCGGATTGGTCAAACCCTAATTGTATTATGAAAATTAAGAAGTTGGCTCCCAGGCCTAATTAAAGTGGTTTTAACCACTAGTCGGCCCTGCCCAGTGAAGAGAAACCTTCCCAGTGCTTGCCAATTAGTATAAACAATGGAGGCCAATGCCTCATTTTCTCACTCACTCATTCGCTCATCCAGTGCACAAGTTTGGTAGTTGTAGTTGGGAGATGAAGGAAGAGAGAGGCGCATTGCTCAGTGTTGGATATTCTCTAGTGTTTTGGTTTATTGTCTTGGTATTGTCTTGGCTATCTATATTAAGGAAGTTTTTGTTGGGTTTTCTCCCCCATGAGGGTTTCCCAGGATAAATGTTGTGTATCTTGTGATTGTGCTTCTCTCAATGATCCTATCTATGTTATGGTTATCTAGTAAATTGAAAAGAAACCTAATAATAGGTTAAACCTTAACATGGTATCAAAGCCAAGCTAAAGAGAGCATATTTGACTGGATAAAGAAAAATGTCACGGTTGTCGTACAAGAAAATTAGGGATTTTTTTTGAAGAGGAATATCAACCTAAAAACCATTTAGAAAAGTGTGCCCTATCCTAGAGAACTCTTCAGAACCTTGAGCACACCTTTTCAGTGGTCAAATACTCCAGAAATTCAAACCCTAGTTTTGACTGGTACCAGAAAACTAGAAGTACCAAAAAACCAGGAAACCAAAACCAGTACCATTCCAGATTTCCACAAGCTCTTTTTCAAGGGGTAAAATTTGGATTTTCAAAAATTTAACTGCACCAGAATACTCACCTCAACTCAATGCATCTAGCCCCTGGATCAGAATTTCAAAATTTAAAGTTTGAAAAATTAGGGTTTCCTTATAAAACCCTAGTTTGCAGTTGCAGTTGCAGTTTCAGAACTAGTTGCAATATCAATTGCAGTTGCAGTATTAGTTGAAGTATCAAACACAGTACCAATTGCAGTCACCCTTGAAGTTTTTAAGAGTTGGTAATTATTACCATTGCTACCAAATGGTGCCACTACCTGCAAATACTATGAGAGGTATGTATTTTGGTCCAGACCTCCTACCCTCAGGCTGAGATCCGCGCAGGATCTTCTCTAAACCAGGACAAGGGTTAACTGAACTCCTTGTGTAAACCCACAAAGGATTTCGGGTCTCACAATTTGGGCACTTCGAGTGCAATGCCACAGCTCTTGGCAATAGTCGAAACATGAAATTGCAAATGGATTAAGGTGTGAGCCCCTTCTTCATCCCCTTTTCCAATGTGACCACAGCCAAGCATTAACACAAGCACCTTTCGCAACTCGAGACTTCGTGAGTTGGAGAGCCAACCTCTCGTGCTCTTCCCTTGCGAATCCCCAAAACGCAATATGTCAATGAGGGTTAATTCCACTCAAGGCAATGAGCGCACGCCACCTGTCCCTGTTGTTTACTCTGCTTACAGAGTGGGTCCTTGCCACCTGTTCGCACGAGTATTCGGCTTTCGCAACTTAGGAGAACAGCGAATAGTCGCTCCTCTCCTTCTACAAATCCCTGACTCTAAAATCGTGCCTTCGAAGAGATCAACAGATGTGTGCCTCTCTCGATCCAACGACCCTCGTTGTATCAGGATTTAGCCAATCAAAGATCCACAACACTTGACCCAAACCACTGGTCACTCCATTTCCTGAACTCTGATACGTGAATTCACATATGAGATTAACAGTCTTCGTTGATCTGGATCTAATGGTCACCACTCCTCCTGAACTTATGGGTGTTGCAAGACACTCATTCTTAATCCCTCTGTTGGTCTATTAGATCCAACGGTCCATGGAACTTCGACACTTCTCCTTGAAGCGATTCCACCATCCGTTTCAAGTTCTCAAGGACTTCTGGCCAAATGACTTGGCGTCCTCCCTCCTGAACTTGACTTCTGCGAGATGATTTCGATCTCTGCCTCCCTTTGAACACTTCATAGGTTCTATCCCTTCTAAGCTTTCTCTTGCGAACTCACGGCTTCCAAAAGGGTCCCTACACGCACTCCTTGTAGAAAATTTTCAAATAACCTCTGGTTATTTGGGTCTTCGGATCTATGCACTCTTTGCAACAGAGAATTCTTCAACTCCCATGTGAGTTTGAAGGAAATCATTCTCTTCTCCCAGCCTATGCACACTTTTCACAGCTCTATGCTCTGCTAGCACTCTTGCCTGTAAAGACAAAATTTGAATCTTCTCTGAGAGTTCTGAGATGACACTCAGAGCTTGGTTGATGCACTCCTTGCAGACCCTCCACTGCACTCTTTGCAGGAGTTCTCAGAAAGAGAAACAACTGAAACTCATTTTCCCCTTATCTAGAATTCAAACATTCAATCATAGAATTCTAGAGCATACACACATATATAGCATTGAAGAAAAATGCATACAGAGAATGCAAACAATTCTGCAACATACCATTTAATAGGTGGTTCCAACAACCATAACAAACACATAGATTCGAATCAAATATTTCTTCTATTAATTCCAGTGCTCCTGTACATGGCAAATAACAACTAAAATGCATAAAATTATCTGTCTTCCTATTTTCTTCTTTGCATCTCTACAACATATGAATTTTGAATAATCATACAATGATACAAGGTGAGGGTGTCTATGACCTATTTCCCTCCTATGCTTCTAAAATTGTCTAATCTATCATTTAAATCCACCTACTTGCATTAAACACACATAAATGCCTATTACATCTGGCAGATAGGTACATACGCTCCAAAATCAGTTTGGATCTTCAAATATAAATGCAACTGCACTTTCCTCCTGTCCATTACATTAATGCTTCAGATTTTAAACTTAAAAACGCTGTCACAAAAACGTATTTAATTTCATCTGCACGTCCAACTGTCTCTTTGGCTAGGCACGTGTTTTGGCTTTCTATGATGCTCTTGCATCATGCTCCCTTGCTTGAAAATTTTCATGAACTCCTGTTCATGAGTTCCTTCACTATTTTTCCATGCTTTTGAATTGTTGCTTCATCCTCCCAACTGGCATCTTCAACTGGATGTCCTTTCCACTTGACCAAGTATTCAAAATACTCTTTTCTCCTAGTCTTTCTGCTAATCCTCTTGTCAATCATGCTTTCCATCTATGCCTTTTCATCTACAGGCATTTGTTTCGTCCATGGAATTTCTTCTTGTTCACCCTTCGCTCCTGCTTCTTCAGCTTTGTAAGGGTACAAATCCGCGACATTGAATATTGGTGAGATTCCGACCCCATCAGGTAATTCAATTTCATATGTGTTTTCCCCAAATTTTCTTATGACCTTTCACGATCCAATTTTCTTCATCTTCAGCTTGTTGTATGTTCCCCTTGGGAACCTTTCCTTCCTCAAATGCGCAAGAATCAAATCACCAACTTCAAATTGAAGTTCTCACCTGTGTTGATTTGCTCTACGCTTGTACTCTTGACTTGAACTCTGCAATCGCTCCTTGATTCTGCTATGAATCTCCTTCATTCCTTCTACAAATTCCTCTTCACTAGCACTCCTGAACTCAGCTTGTTCTGAATCTTTCAATTCAGAGACTCCCCTTGGCTGCATTTCATATACAATTTGGAATGGACTCTGCCCTGTGCTTCTATTGAGTGAATCATTATAAGAAAATTCCACCTGTGATAGAATGTGATCCCATTGACTGTGGTGTTCAATCACTAAGCTCCTTAACAAATCTCCCAAGCTCATGTTCACGACCTATGTCTGTCCATCCTTCTTAGGATGATACGCTGAGATAAAAGACAAGTTTTTCCCTAGATTCTTCCATAAGGTCCTCCAGAAATGTCCTACGAACTTGGTATCTCGATCAGAAACGATACACCTTGGCAAGCCGTGAAGTCTGATGACTTCCTTGAGGAAAAGGTTCGCAATATGAGTTGTGTCACTGGTTTTCTGGCATGTTATGAAATGTGCCATATTTAAGAATCTATCTACCACTACAAAGATTGAATCATATCCCCTTTGTTTCCTTGGCAATCCTAATATGAAATCCATGCTCACTACGTCCCACAGTCTTTCGATTATGGGTAATGGTTGATATAATCCTGCATTCTATCTTTTTCCCTTCATGTGCCGACAAATTATGCACCTGTCCACAAATTTCTTCACATCTGTCCTCATCCATGGCCAATAATATAAGTCATTCAACTTTGAGAACATTTTTTCATGACCGAAGTGTCCGACCAATTCTCCGTTGTGCTTTTCCTTCAACAAATTCTCCCTCATGGAGCATTTCGGAAAACATAGTTGATTTCCCCTGAACAATAGTCCATCCTGGATCATGTACTCTTTCCATTGGCTTCTGTCCCTGAGAATTGGATTCTCAAATGCCTCATATGCCTCTTTGAAATCTGGATCATCCCCATACATTTCTTTGAGGTTATCAAAACCCAAAGTCTTAACTCTAAATTCCTACATAAGCAAACATTTCCTGCTCAAAGCGTCAACAACTTTGTTAGCAGTTCCAGAAATATGCTTAATCAAAAAAGTAAAATTCTGCATGTATTCAACCCATTTAGCATGTTTTTGGTTCAAATTCTCTTGTCGAGTCACGAATTGCAAAGCGTGATTATCGTTGTACAAAATGAACTCTTTTGGAACCAAATAGTGTCTCCATTTCTTCAGCGCTTGTATGACTATGTAGAATTATTTGTCATACGTGGAGTACTTAGTTTTTGCTTCATTCAGTTTTTCACTAAAATATGCAACCGGCCTACTGTCTTGGCTTAAGACCGCTCCAATGGAAAATCCACTCGCATCACACCTGACCTGGAATGTCTTGCTGAAATCTGGCAAAACTAGAATTGGTTGCTCAGTGATCTTCTTCTTTAGCAGGTTGAAGCTCTTCTCCGCTTCCTCCGTCTAGTGAAAAGGTTTATGTCTTTTCTTCACAGTATCCATCATCGGTGCGCTAATTCCACTGAAGTTTCAGATGAATTTCTTGTAGAAACTAGCCAAACCATGGAAGCTTCGAACTTCAAACACGCTCTTCGGCGATGGCAATCCTTAATCGCCTTTATCTTTTCCGGATCCATTTTCAATTCATTTGCAGAGATAAAAAAACCCAAATAAATGAGTTATGTCCTCACAAATGATGATTTCTTCATGTTGATCAGCAATTTCTCTTGCTGTAACCTTCTCATCACTGCAGTTAAATGCTTCAAATGCCCTGCTTTAGTTTTGTTGAAAATTAATATATCGTCAAGATATACGATGATGGATTTCCCGATGAAATCCTTCAGTACTTCATTCATCAACCTCATGAAAGTATTGGGTGCATTCATCAAGCCAAATTACATGACAAGCCATTCATACAACCCTTCATTCGTCTTGAATGTTGTCTTCCATTCATCACCTTCTCTCATTCTAATCTGATGATATCTGCTTTTCAAATCAATCTTTGAAAAAAACTTTGCTCCACTCAAGAAATCCATCAAGTCATCCATCCTTGGTAATGGGAACCTATACCTGATGGTAGTTTTTTTTATTTCCCTTGAGTCAATACACATTCTCCAGCCACCGTCCTTCTTTGGGTTGAGCACTGTTGGAACAACGCACGGACTCAATCTTTCCCGAATCAATCCTTTGTCCATTAAGTCCTGGACCTGTCTCTTAACTTCTTCATTTTCCTGTGGCTTCAACCAATATGTTGCTTTGTTCGGTAAACTGGCTTCAGGTATAAGATCGATATGATGGCTTATACTCCTGATAGGTGGTAACGAACAAGGTAGTTCGTCCACTACTATATCAGCAAATTCTTCCAACAACTCCTGGATTTCCTCCGGTAAATCATCTATCCTAGTGTTGTTCAAAACAATTCTGGGCTTCCTAACCAAAATTAATTGCATGTCTTCCTTCTTCTTGACTTCCTTAAGAAGTTCCTTCCCACTCATGAGAAGTACGGTGTTGTTCACCTCTTCTACCACTTCTTTCTACCACTTCTTTATCCTTAATAGACAGCAACATGTGCATCCTACCATTTTTCTTCAAATTGTATGTGTTCTTTTTCCCATCATGCACCACATTTCTATCATATTGCCATGGTCTACCCAACAATAGATGACAAACATCCATGGGAATGACATCACATAATATCTCATCTTTATATCCTCCTATTTTAAATTCAACTAAGCATTGTTTAGTGACATTTACCTGATGTCCTTTTTGTAGCCACGAAACTTTGTATGGGCTTGGATGCGCAATAGTATCCAGCTCCAGCTTTTCTACCATTTCTGTAGATACAATATTATCTGTGCTACTGCTTTCCACTATGACCTTGCCTACCCTGTCTTTGGTTTTTCAAGCAGTCTAAAACAGACTGTTTCTTCGGGATGGGTTCTCTGGCTCCTTCTTTGGTTTCAAGATAACTTTTCGCATCATCAAAGATATTCCACCCTCAACGTCCTCTGTCTCAACATTCTATCCTTGAGCTTCGGCAGTGTGAGTTTCACCACCATATTTCTTCCTATCTGGACACTCATAGGATTTATGTCTGATTTTTCGACAAACAAAGAATTTCACTTCACCTCCTCTGCCTCTTCCTCTTCCTGTGGCTCGAGGAAAAGTATTTCTATCAACATATTGTCTCTCGTGTGAGCTTCCTCCTCTCTCAGATGAGTTTGAGGTTTCTTCCCCTCTTCTTTAGGCTTCTGAGTTCTATCCTAGGCAATTGTCTTACCTCTGCTCTGACTTATACCTCAGCCTCTTTGACCTTGCTTTCAACTCAGCTTCTCTTCAGCTTTTAGAGCCATCTGATAAGCATCTTCTATGGTTTAGATGATCATCATTCTCATCTCATCCTGAATGTCATATCATAGACCATTCATATACCTGGAAACTTTCTCATCATCACTTTCCCGATGAACTGCTTTGATGTTTATCCTGTAGAACTCTTTAGTGTATTCTTTCACTGACATTAGCTTCTGTCTCACATTTTGCATCCTCTGAAACATATTTATTTGATAATCCCTGGGTATAAACTTGGCTTTCATTTTTGCAACCATTCTATCCCAGCTCTTGATTTTTTGCTTTCCCTTGCAATGTCTATCAGCCTGCAGTTCATCCCACCACAACGTTGCATTCCCTTTAAGTCTAGTAACAACATGTTTTACTTTATTGTCTTCCTCGACATCCTCATAGTCGAAGTGTTTTTCTAGATCTCTAATCCAGTCTAGAAGCTCTTCAACGTCTAGTTTTCCTTCATACATTGGAATGTCCATTTTTTCCCTGGCACCTATCCTTGCAACATCCCTGAATATGCGTTCTTCTGCAGCATCCTCGAATACAACTTCTTCTCCTTCATTTTCATCTTCATTTTCACTTTCAGCTTCGTTGATATCCCCAGCGTTAACTATTCACCTCTATGTTGTCTCTATAGCATCAAGTCTGGCATGTAATTTACACATTTCTCTTTCCACTTCTGGATCAGGCATGGACCTTTCTCTTCTTCTCGGTAGCATGGCTATAAAATTCCTCTTTTCTCTCTGTTGTATAAAGAAAAGAATTTGTTCTGGGCTCTGATACCACAACTGGTGCAGACCTCCTGCTCTTAGGCTGAGATCCACACAAGATCTTCTCTAAACCATGACAAGGGTTAACTGAACTCCTTGTGTAAACCCGAAAAGAATTTTGGGTCTCACGAGTTGGGAACTTCAAGTGCAATGCCACAACTCTTGGCAATAGCTAAAACATGAAATTGAAAATGGATTAAGGTGTAAGCCCCTTCTTCAGCCCCTTTTCCAATGTGACC
The DNA here is from genome assembly GCA_032191745.1 of Picea mariana. Lineage (NCBI taxonomy): Eukaryota > Viridiplantae > Streptophyta > Pinopsida > Pinales > Pinaceae > Picea > Picea mariana. The sequence continues at coordinate 257,324 of JASDQU010103105.1, read as the reverse complement.
ACAACCAAGCCTTAATGCAAGCACCTTTCGTAACTCACGACTTCGCGAGTTGGAGCACCAACCTCTCGTNTCTTAGGCTGAGATCCACACAAGATCTTCTCTAAACCACGACAAGGGTTAACTGAACTCCTTGTGTAAACCCGAAAAGAATTTTGGGTCTCACGAGTTGGGAACTTCAAGTGCAATGCCACAACTCTTGGAAATAGCTAAAACATGAAATTGAAAATGGCTTAAGGTGTAAGCCCCTTCTTCAGCCCCTTTTCCAATGTGACCACAACCAAGCCTTAATGCAAGCACCTTTCGTAACTCACGACTTCGCGAGTTGGAGCACCAACCTCTCGTGCTCTTCCCTTGCGAATCCCCGAAACACGATATCTCAACTAGGGTTGACTCCACTCAAGGTGACGGGCACATGCCACTTGTCCCCTTTGTTTACTCTGCTTATAGAGTGGGTCCTTGCCACCTGTTCGCACGAGTCTTTGGCTTTCACAACTTGGGAGAACAACGAATAGTTGTTCCTTTCTTTCTACAAATCCACGACTCTAAAATCTTGCCTTCGACGAGATCGATGAATGTGTGCCTCTCTTGATCCAACGACCCTCGTTGTATCGGGATTTCACCAATCGAAGATCCAAAACACTCAACCCAAACCATTGGTCACTCCATTTCCCGAACTCCGATACACAAATTCACATACGAGATCAACGGTCTTCGTTGATCCGGATCTGACGGTCACCACTCCTCCTGAACTTATGGGTGTTGCAAGAAACTCAGTCTTAATCCCTCTGTTGGTCTATCAAATCCAACGGTCCATGGAACTTTGACACTTCTCCTTGAAGCAATTCCACCGTTTGTTTCAACTTCTCAAGGACTTCTAGCCAAATTACTTGGCATCCTCCCTCCTGAACTTGACTTATGCGAGATGATTTCAACCTCCGCCTCCCTTTGAAAACTTCAGAGGTTCTATCCCTTCTGAGATTTCGCTTGTGAACTCATGGCTTCCAAAAGGGTCCTTGCACGCACTCCTTGCAGAAAATTTTCAAATAACCTCTGGTTATTTGGGTCTTCAGCTCTATGCACTCTTTGCAACAGAGAACTATTCAACTCCCCTGTGAGTTTGAAGGAATTTGTTCCCTTCTCCCAGATTGCACACACTTTGCACGGATCTGTGCTCTGCTAGCACTCTTTCTTGTAAAGACACAATTTGAATCTCCTCTGAGAGTTCTGAGATGACACTCAGAGCCTGGTCGACGCACTCCTTGTGGACCCTCCACTGCACTCTTTGCAAGAGTTCTCAGAAAGAGAAACAACTAAAACTCATTTTCCCCTTATCCAAAATTCAAACATTCAATCATAGAATTCTAGAGCATACACACATATATAGCATTGAAGAAAAATGCATACAGAGAATGCAAACAAATCTGCAACATACAATTTAATAGGTGGTCATTCCAACAACCATAACAAACACATAGATTGGAATCAAAGCTTTCTTATATTAATTCTAGTGCTCCTGTACATGGAAAATAACAACTAAAATGCATAAAATTCTCTGTCTTCCTATATTATTCTCTGCAGCTCTACAACATATGAATTCTGAATAATCATACAATGATACAAGGTGAGGGTGTCTATGACCCGTTTTCCCTCCTACGCTTCTAAAATTGTCTAATCTATCATTTAAATCTACCTACTTTCATTAAACACACATAAATGCCTATTACATCCGACAGATAGGAACATATGCTCCAAAATCAGTTTGGATCTTCAGATATAAATGCAATTGCACTTTCCTCCTGTCCATTACATTAATGCTTCATATTTTAAACTTCAAAACATTTTCACAAAAACGTGTTTAATTTCATCTACGCGTCCAACTGTCTCTTTGTCTAGGCATGTGCTTTGGCTTTCTACGATGCTCATGCATCATATTCACATATGTTTAAACTGTTAAGCTTTAAAGGGTATTTGCAGGAGAAGGGATCTCTTTCCATAGATCCAAAAGAATATCAAGATCCAACACATTCAAAGGAATAATGCAACCCAGGTTTGATTATTTAGATATGCATATATTTATTATGACATTATTTTGATCTAGGTTTCATGTTGAAGCTATGACCATCATACTAACCTTTGTTAAAATTTTAAGTCAAAGTATTAGATTGGTTAAAGTTGAGATCATAGAGTTTATCCTCTAATCCAACTTTCTGTCAAGATATCATATTGTCTTAGTACAGAAGACAGGTTGAAGAAAGCACTCATAATATTGAGTCAAGGGGACTTGGAAGAAAAGAAACACACTCATTCTTGAGGACAAGGCTCTAGGTTCTAGGTTTGATTAATTAAGTTGATAAGATTCAAAGTTGCACATGACAAGTTGATAACTACCCATTTACAAGTAAACATTATAGTTGAGGTAGAAGTATTTGAAAAGTATTATACTTGGTAGAATGTGAGCATATTAATCCAAGTGGATATTGGTGGCCACCCACCTTTTCCAGCTGGCTCAAAAAAAAATTCTGGCAATTTTTGTAATTTACTATTTTTAGCAGTTTTTCGGGTCCTGAATTTCTAGAGCCGTTTTGAGGCCCTAAACGACGTTTTTTGGGGCACGTTGCAGTCGAAGATTTTCATCATGAAATTTTTGGTAACTATTGTAGTCAGATAGATCTTTCCAAAAGGCTATCGTACGCCTAAAACGGAGATTGTAGGAAAAATTTATGACCCTGGGAAGTTGATGTACTGACTTACACAAACGGGGCCCACATGACTTTTGGCGCTTCATCTCCTAGGGTTAGGTTTTTGGATGTCTAGGGTTTTTAAAACTCTTGTTTATTGTAAAAAGGCCTTCAAAGCCTCATGGTAATTATCTTCTTGTGAATGAGCACAGCCATCACATCTCTCCTCAGAGATAAGCCGCCACCATTCCAACAAGTTTGTTTTTCGCTGCATTTTACAGTTTCAGCTTATTTCCTTAATGAATAGAAAACTAGTTTTACTGTATCTTTGTTATTCTGTGTTAAGAATTTGTTAATAATTTGTAGTCATTTTTTTCTGCTCATAAAATACTGATTAGTGGTATCCGAGCGCTCTGTTCCTTGTCGTCTTAATGCATGTCCCCAACGAGGTCAGAGTACAAAAAATTGGGTCATGAGCTTGTTTCTCTTGAGGACCAAAGCTCTCGCATGCCCAAGCGACCTATCATGGTAGGAGAAAATAAATATGAAGAGACAGGAGATCCTTTCAAAATGTTTCTTAAGGAAGCCTTCATGCAACAGAGGAATGAGATGATGGATAGTTTCGCACAAATCCTTTGGTGACTACCAACAAGCAACGCATCTTCTTCGAGCCGAGGCGCCACCACCTTCAAGGTACAAATAAAATTTTATATTCTTGTATTTGAAGGTCAGGTAGACGTAGAGGGTGTAGACAAGTGGTGGAATCTACTAGAAGGGTATTTTTTTCATAACTTTTCGAATAGAGAAAATATTACTTTTGCGCTCCTCAAAGTCGTTCCCCATGTCAAAGATTGGTGGGAAACTTTCTGTGAGCAAAAGGAAAGAGAGGAACCCTCGTTATTTATAGTTACGACCACCTAGGAATCCTTTAGGGATTCTATTAAGGAACAATACTACCCTCTTGGAAGTTATGATGACTTGTATACCAAATGGACCACACTGCGGAAAGAAAGAGACCAAGCAATGCCAGAGTTCACAAATATCTTCCATACCTTGCGCACCAAGCTGGGGATCAAAGATTCAGAGTGACATCTAGTGCTAAAATATCATGGTGCTCTGCATAGATACATCCAGACAAAATGTAATTTCTAGTCATCTCATCCTTGGGCATGGCCTACCGATATGTCGTTAAAATTGAACAGAAGCTCAATCAAAAGACGTGGCAATTTGGGCCTGGGAACCCCTCACAACAAAAGATAGGAAAGGGCTGCCCCAACCCACAGAACAAAGGATAAAGAAAATATGGACAGTATCAGGACAACCATTCCAAGCCACAAGAAAAGAGGGACACTAGAAAGGCAAAGAAAGATATTGGGAAGTGGTGCGACTTCCATAAGAGCCCTTGGCATAACACTAATGACTTATGCTCAAAGCAATCATTGGTGGCCAAAGTGAAAGCCTCTAAATCATATGCGGGTTCTGACTCTGAGTCAGAACCAGAAAGGTGAAGACGAATCATTGACGCATAACCCAGTGCCACCGTTTCTACCACCAAGCTCCATTCTAATGAACCAGATGGGCCAGAAGAAGGAGAGTGTCTCTTCCATTCACATATGTGGGTAAAAGGAACCCCGATGCACTTCATCATTGATAGAGATATCCAAAAGAACCTCAGCTCAGCAGAGGTTTTCAAGTGGTTGGCCCTGTCGACAACGCTGCACCCACAACCCTACACCATTAGATGGCTATGCCAAGGAAGCGATCTTTGTGTCAGCCAACAGTGTCAACTTTCGTACGACATTAAGACCTTCAAAGACGAGGTATTTTGTGATGTTTCTCCTCTCGAAGTTTGTAATGTTCTTTTGGGCCAAACTTATTTATGGAAATGTCATGTTGTATATGAGTCTAGGCCTCATAGTGTTATTATTACTTTGAACAGGAAATTGTACAAGATACCTGAGGCAGTCCCACATAGTGCTATTTCCTTGATCTCTTCCAAACAATGTAAGAAGGTCATCTCTTAGACGAGGAAGTTTTTCTTCTTCGTCATTCGCTCTCGGAATGAGCGAAAGATCAAAGCCACATACAGGGTCTCTACGGATGACCTCCCCACACAATATAAGCAAGTAGATAAGATCATCGAAGAATACTCGGATATCTTCTCCTCAACTACTGGGGTACCTATACACTGTCAGGTCAAGAACCCCATCGATTTGACTTCTCTATGTTAGAGAATGAGGAGATCAAGTGATAGATCCAAGAACTTCTCCACAAGGGGCACATCCATCCCATCTCATCACCTTGCGGGAGCACAATCGTGTTGGTATAGAAGAAAGATGGAACCTGGCAACTCTGCATTGATTACCAGTCCCTGAATAAAATCACAGTCAGAAACCGGTACCCAATTCCCTGAATCGATCACCTCCTTGATCAAATCATGGGGGGCAAATAATTCAGTAAGATTGATCTGAAGTCTGGCTACCACCCGGTCTCAATAGAATAGACAGATGCATGGAAGACCACCTTCAAGTCAAAGGAAGGCCTTTTTGAATGGTTGGTCAAGCCCTTTGGTTTGAAAAATTCTCCAACCACTTTCATGAGGATGATGGAAGATATCTTACGACCATTCACCAATACTTTTGTAGTGGTGTATCTGGATGACATTCTCATTTACAACAAGTCTTGGGCAGAACAATTGCAGCATATTCAGTAGGTTTTGCATACCCTACGGTAGCACAAGCTATACGCCAACTTGGAAAAATGCTCCTTCATCATGGACATGGTCCATTACCTGGGCTACATTGTTGATCAGCATGTCGTACATGTGGATCCAGCCAAGATCCAAGTCATTTGTGACTGGCAAGCCCCAACCACACTCACTGAGCTTTGGAGATTCTTGGGCTTTGCCAATTTCTACCGCAGGTTCGTGTTGGGATTCTCCCATATTGCATGGGCCCTCGGCCAAATAACCAAGGGTGGTGGTAAGGCAAAATTTGTGTGGGGCCGGTCCCAACAACAAGCGTTCAATGATTTGAAGCAGTGTTTGTGCTCATCCCAGTACTTTCACTACCAAACCTACAATAGCCCTTTGAGATCGAGACAAATGCATCAGACTATGCTGTGGGCACCGTTCTCACTCAGCATGACCACCCCATGGCCTATCATAGTGAGACACTATCATATGTTGTCCGTAAGTACCCTACTTACGACAAAGAAATGTACTACATTGTGTAATCCTATTTCCAGTGGAGACATTACATTATTGGGAGGGAGACAATCATCCACATTGATCATAATCCATTGCATTTCATGCAGACATAAGGCAAATTACAGAATGATCGCCATCAAAAGTGGTTCACATACTTACAACAATTCCACCTCAACATCAAGTATAAAACATGAAGCACCAACAGCGTCGTTGATTACCTCAGTAGACCACCAGTCGTGATACTCTCCACGGTGCTAGACTCTTGTGGCCATGAGACCTCTGGATGGCCCCAAATCTATGAGACAGACTCGGACTTCACCACCACCTACCAAATGTTGGGTGCAAACATAGTTGTCGATAATTTTCCATCTTCAGGATGGGTTGTTGTGTCGTTTGGGACATATTTTTGTTCCATCAAGCGAGCGAGTGAAGCTGATCTGGGAATCCCACTACAGTCGAGTGGCACGACACTTCAACGTCGAAAATACAGTGGCGACACTACAGAAACATTTCTACTGGATGAAACTTCGACAGGAGGTCAGCAAGTATATCAGGTCCTACACTGCATGCATTATTTCCAAACAGACCACTAAGAAACAAGGACTCTACAACCCTCTTCCTACTCCTGAAAGGCCATGGGAATCCATCTCAATGGACTACATGCCGGGCCTCCCATCCACCAAGAGGGGAAATGACTGTGTTTTTTGGTTGTTGGTCTCTTTTCTAAGATGGTGATTATGGTTGCCTGCAAGAAGAACATCACAGTAGAAGCCATTGCCACTTCTTTGAACGAATCTGGGTATATTTTGGGATCCCACAAACCATTTTATCAGATCAAGATAGTCTATTTCTCAGCACATTCTGGTCGAGCCTCTAGTCACTGTTGGACACCAAGCTCACCAAATCCACGACCTTCCATGCCTAGACAGATGGTCAAATCGAGGTCGTAAATCGAATGATTGTGCATATCCTGCGCATGTATAATTCCAAGCACCCTCTCACATGGGATGAGAGTCTTCCTTATGTCCAGCATAGCTACAACCGAGCCCTTAATATCTCAACCGGCCACAACCCCTTTCAGGTGGGGTTGGGATTCCAACCATTGGGTCCCATAGATGTTGCACTTCCCCTTGCATTCACCTCGACCGACTCATCTCCTGCTCCAAATGAAGCTGATAAAGCCACCTGGTTCATTGAGTGGATCCATCACATCCACCTACAAGTTCATGATATCCTACATAAGTCCAATGACAAGTATAATAAGCACCATGATAAACATCGGGTTTCACATAAGTTTCAGGTGGGCGACAAAGTTTGGTTGCACTTGCAGAAAGAATGCCTTACAAGACCCCATCGGAAGCTTCGCCCACTGCATTATGGGTCATACACCATCACTAAGGTTGTGGGGGATAATTCTTTTGAGCTCAACATTCCTCCTTTCCTTGGCCTACACCCAATGTTCAACGTGTACCTCCTTCAGCGTTATTTCCCACCATTATTGGACACCTCAGACATAGTAGAACAACTGAAACCAATGGAGCTCAACCCTGACTACATACAACAGGAATCTAGTGATCATATTGTGGACACACAGATCAAGGGCACTCTACAATAAAGGATCCAGCTTTATTGAGTCGTTAAAGCAAGGCAACTCCTGCACCAAGGCAAGTGGCTCACCCGGGGCCAAATTTAGCAGAAATTTCCTCATCTAATGGGGGAACTCAGTGCAATGGAGGCCATTGATTCCTAAGGAGGGAGGATTGATCTAGGTAGATATCAGTGGCCACCCACCTTTTCCATCTGGCTCAAAAAAACTCTCTGACAATTTTCGTAATTTACTATTTTTAGCAGTTTTTCGGGTCCGGAACTTCTGGAGCCGTTTTGAGGCCCTAAACGACATTTTTTTTGGGTATGTTTTAGTCATAAAATTTCATCATGAAATTTTCAGCAATTGTTGTAGTCCTAGGATAGATCTTTCCAATGGGATATCATATGCCTAAAATGAATATCATAGGAAAAAGTTACAACCCTGGGCAATTGATGTACTGATTTACCCAAACGGGGCCCACATGCCTTTTGGCGCTTCATCTCCTAGTGTTAGGTTTTTGGATGTCTAGGGTTTTAGAAACTCTTGTTTATTGTAAAAATTCCTTCATATCCTCATGTTAATTATCTTCTTGCGGATGAGCACAACTGTCACATCTCTCCTCAGAGATAAGCCGCCACCATTCCAGCAAGCTTGTTTTCTGTTGCATTTTATAGTTTCATCTTATTTCCTTATTGAATAGAAAACCAGTTTTACTGTATCTCTTTTACTCTGTGTTAATAATCTGTAGATATTTCATTCTGCTCATAAAATCCAGATCACATATGGATATAAATTCTTAAGGTAATCATTTACCAGATACAACTAACATTTCCTCTAGGATAAACTTCTTGTGTTGGTTCCAGGTTACCATGGAGGAATGTTTGATCACAACACTAGAAGAGTGTTGACCTCATTTCGTATTGTATTTCTTACTTTTGATATTTGTTTCAGACAAGTCACAAGTGACATATCTAAAGGAGCTAATGTGACGATTATTCGTGCTATTGTTTTATTTACTATTATCAAAAGAGTATTGTTCTTGCTTGTTGTTTTGTTGACCTTGTTTTAGGTCATGAGAGATAACCCTGAGGAAGCTATAGTGAAGGTTGCAGAAGGAAACATATTAGATGAGACATGAAGCAGACTATGTACATGACCATATACATTCATTTAACAAAGAATATGAAGAAGAATCTATCTTTTGAGATCCAAAGTATCTCATATGGAGATTGATTGTAAGGAGCAGAAGGCTCCAAAGATGACCAAAAATTAGAACAAGAAATCGTAGTAGACTTGTTCAAAGGATAATGAATCCACCTTGACAGGAAGCAGAATCCACTTGAATTCTATCTCAACTTTTCATATTTAGACTTGGTATTCAACACCAAGTATACCCCATAAGAGATGATGAAGTCCTTGTAGACTCAGAATAAATCGAGAGTAAGCCTGATCTTAGAAAGGATCAGATGAAGAGACAATTTCCAGGACTAGGAGAAAGATGTCATGAGAAGACTATATCATAGCTTCGAAAAATTCTAGGAGATATTAAATCTCCTGGGAACATTCCCTTGTTTTAGTGACATAGAAGGAAGCCAGTCAGAAAGACTAGGATATGGATTCTTCTGTGAGACTAGAAGAAAAGTCAGTATTGACTTCCAAGATTGATATAACAAATCAAGCATGTTGCAAATGTACAAAGCCTGATGTGTGTCCAAAGGTTTCTCCCAGCAAGAGGGAGAATCATATGATGAGACACTTACTCCAGTAATTGAAGAAATAGTTCTAGTATTCATGAAGATAACCATAACAACCATGATTCATATATAGTATGAGATGTAGGGGGAGAAATCCCCATATTTAAAATTGAGTGGGAGTTGGTGCATTACATCAGTTGGGTCATGGAGACATGACTACAATAAAATATAGAGTTACCTCCATGAAAGAATAAGAGCCACCTTCAGTATCATTTATTTAGCCACTCCCAGTTTTAGATGAAGTTGTTGTCATGATAGAATAAAAGGAGTTACTCACATATTTCAGTAGCCACGGTGAGGATGAAACAATCATTCTCAACCTCAGAGAAGTTGTCAGTGCAGAGTCTCAATTCTAGAAGGAACAATTGCAGAAAGAGGAGAGGACATACTCTCAGGAAGTGAGATAGATAGTGCTTTGCAGAGAGCACATAGAGCTAGCACATGATTGTGTATATTGAGTTGCAACTGAGAAAGTGTACCAGATTGGTACAATGTAATGTGAAAATTTGATTTGAAGTTGAAGATAAAAAGACTCATGTCTACAAGATGAAGCAAGCTCCTAGAGCTTGATATGGAATAATTGACAGTTTCCTGACGAGCTTGAGCTTTACCAAGAGTAAAGTTGATTCTAACCTTTACCTCAAGGTTATGAATGATGAGCCACTTATTTTGGTACTATATGTAGATGATGTATTCTTGACAAAGATTAAGAAAATCTTATCAAAAATTGCAGAAGAAGCTCACTATAGAGTTTGATGAAAGACCTAATGCATTATGTCTTAGGTCTTCAATTTTGGCAGAACCCAGAGAAGATCTTCCTTAACCAAGGAAAGTATGCAGTTTAAATAATTAAGAGGTTTGACATGTTGGAATGTAAATCCATGAACACACCCATGGAAACAATTTTGAAGCTCCTGGTAGACACTTCATCAGAATTGGTTGATGCTACTCTATACAGATAGATTATTGGTTCAATGATGTATCTGACGAATACCAGACCAGATATATGTTTTGTTGTGAACACCTTTTGAGTCAGTATCTAGTAGAACCCAGACGTGTTCACCTTGATAATGAAAAACATGTGATGAGATACCTTAAGGGTACATTGGATTTTGGTCTCTGTTATACTAGATATCATGACTTTAGATTGTATCGATATAGTGATTCATATTGAGCTAGAATTTTTTTTGATAGAAAGAGCACTTCAGGATGTTATTTCAGTCTGGGGTCAGCCATGACTTCATGGAAGAGTAGGAAGCAATCCAATATTTCTCCCAACACGACATAAGCATAATATATTGCAGCATGTTCCTCCAGTTGTGAATCCATATGGATTCATATGTTGTTGACAAATCTATTTGATTTGAATATGGAAGCCACCGTGATCTTATGTGATAACCAAAGTTCTAAAAAAATGATGTGTTCCATGATGAGTTGAAGAACATAGAGATCCGGTACCACTTCATTCATGATATGATGTAGAGAGGATATATAAAGCTCCAATATGTTGGCACAGATGAACAAGTTGTAGATGTGTTGACCAAGCCTTTGTCTCGTGTAAAGTTTGAGCACTTTTGAGACGATCTTGGAATAGTCCGAAAAGACCTCCCTCGAAAGGGGGAGTAGTGTTGATGATACTATGGTATCCTAACCAATAGTGGGTATCTCAGTTAGGATTTTATATCCTAGGGGACCAATCATCCATGGATAGATCTCAAAGGTCCATAAGGACGGGCTATCAGAGTACTTGTGTATGTATATGCTAGCTTTGGTCAATAGTGGTAGCTCTGTTAGGATTTTATATCCTAGGGAATCTTTTGATTCTTGGGCAGATCCTTTGGATCTGTCAAAGTACCACAAGATGTTGATTCTAGACTTGTGTTGAAGATTTCCAGCTTTGTGTTGATGTTGTTGTGATGTGAGCCTCGTGCTCAATATTTCCAGCTTTGTGCTGATGTTTTGAGATGCCAGCGTCATGTTGAATATTACCAGCTTCGTGTTGATGATGTTGTGATGCCAGCCTTGCGTTGAATATTTATAACTTCATGCTGATGTTGTTGTGATGCTAGCATCATGCTGAATATTTACAGCTTTGTGTTGATGTTGTTGAGATGCCATCTTTGTGCTGAAGATTTCCAGCTTCGTGTTGAAGATTTCTAGCTTCGTGTTGATGTTGTTGAGATGCCAGCTTTGTGCTGAACATTTCTAGCCTAGTGTTGATGTTGATGATGCTCCAGCCTTCGTGTTTTGATGTTGTATCGGCCTTGTGTTGTTATTGATGATGATGATGTTTTAGTGTTATACTAATCCATGTTGATGCAGATGATGATGATGCCATTTAAGCTCCTTGTTGTGGATGATGATATTCATGATGAGAAAAACTTTCGATGATTTATAGATATGTCAATTAGTGTTCTAAATGATGTTGATGTCGTTTACCTCTCTCTCTATCTTGATGATGTTGTAGAATACCCTTCTTTTTAAGGGGGAGTGTTGAAATATTGTAATTGTAAAGAGTATTCTATTTATTATTGATTCATTATTCATTATATCAATCCCCTTTTGTGGATTGATCATGTCGGGCATTGTAATTGACCAAATCCCCTTTTGTGGATTGGTCAAACCCTAATTGTATTATGCAAATTAAGAAGTCGTCTCCCAGACCTAATTAAAGTGGTTTTAACCACTAAGAAGACAAGTTGGCCCTGCCCAGTGAAGAGACGCATTTCCAGCACCTTTCAGTTAGTATAAATAAAGGAGGCGAAGGCCTCATTTTCTCACTCACCCATTCGCTCATCCAGTGCGCAAGTTTTGTAGCTGTAGTTGGGAGAAGAAGAGAGAGACACATTGCCCAGTGTTGGATATTCTCTAGTTTTTGGTTTATTGTCTTGGCATTGTATTTGCTATCTATATTAAGGAAGTTTTTGTTGGGTTTTTTCCCCCATGAGGGTTTCCCAGGATAAATGTTTTGTACCTTGTGATTGTATTTCTCTCAGTGATCATATCTATGTTATGGTTATCTAGTAAATTGAAAAGAAACCTAATAATAACTTAAACCGTAACAAATGTCTACCCACGTGCTTTATCGATTTTATACCATTTGTATGGTATATCATCTAATGTATTTGGGAACATGTGTGTCCATACTTGTTCATATCTATATTTGATCCTTTTTCACTCATTCTCACATTGATGAATTTGGGCAACTGGGTCAAACCCTGGTTTAAATTTTGAAATGTTTGCAACTGCAAATAATTTATTTCCTCTAAAGCAATATACAAAATACAAATTTGTGGTGGTCTAGGTTTTCAATCGTGGGGCATGGGTGTCCCACCGCCTCACTGCTTTACCAGTGAATGACTATACTAGATTTTGTAGTTGGCCTTACTCACCAAAAACTTTGAATAGCTCATCGACATGGGCTGATAGGGAATCTTGTTCTTTAAATATGAGAGAGGCACTAAGCCTATTTTTATGTCGATTGGAAAAAGGGTTAGGTTTGTTTGATTTTCTTTTCATAAATTGCAAGGACCGATTTGATTGAAAAACATGATCAAAGTTTAGATATAGGAATGGCCTTAATCGATCAAAGTTGTTTTTCTTTCGACTTGTAGTTCTCCATTTTCCATTCATATAGTTTGGTATATGAGTTTTTTACAGTTGACAAGGGTGAACCATGTAATATTTATCCTTATGCATTGGGTTTGGCATTGTCCCTTCCCTCATGTATAATATGATATAATATTTTTTCTTCCACATCCTCATCCCAAGGCTCCAACTAGAGCTTTCCTTCCTTTGGATCAAGTGGTATGATTATTTTTGTCCCATTTCCCTTGAGTTTGATTCTATCTCTTTATAAGGAGATAATTTCTTTCATTTTTCTCCCCCAAGGTCTGTTAAAATAATAGGTTTGTTTGTTTCACCATAGACAGTATCACTATATTTTCACCCAACCATAGGCACAAAGGCCACCCCCGGGCACCTTAATCTTGACAGACAAAATAATTATGGAATCAATCACTAGAACCAATAGCCAACCAAGGTAGCCTACCTCTCTCCAAAGCTAGAGTACCAAGATAAAATTCCAAACCATAACCAAAGACTAAGTCACTACTGCAACAGTTGCAACTCTCCTCCATTCATGCACACTACTAGTCCTTATGTAGTTGTGAGAGTGAGTGAGTAAAAATGAGCTCAAGCGCACTCTATTTATAGTCCTCCAAGTGAACGAACTGGCTCGACTTCTTCTTCTGGAGGATAATAATTTAATATAAATTATTCTCTTGAGACAACTTGTCTTCTAGTGTTATTAACCAACTATTTAGGGTTTCTCTTACTTCTAGGAATATTCTCGTCTCGTCAAAGGTTACATGTAGAGGTTACTACCTCCCACAACTACCATAAAATCAATACTCCCTCCTAGCTAAGGAGGTATTATAAGAAATGTTGTTGAACACAAACAAACCATTCATCCGGTAGAAACACCAATAGCCACACATGCTATCTCATGATCACACATCACTATCCAACACTAGTAATAGTCTCCATGGAAATTAGAATTCCATCCAATAGAAAACAAATGTGTCTATTCATAGTAGTATACAACTACTATCTAGTGGTACACAACCACTCCTAGTAGCACATAGCTACTAACCAATGACATACAATCACTACCGGTGGATCACATCCACCACAGTAGCATAAAACTATTGTCCATAGACATACAATCTCCACATCAATCATAACATATGATATCATCCTGCATCAACAATGTCATTAGTTGCATCACCTCTAAGTCGTACTAGCAAGATGTGAACACATCATATATAAGCTATACTGACATGATCTAGAGTATCATCTACATTATCTCTAAGCCATACTAGCATGAACATGACTAGAATGTTTCCAATGCATCATCTCTAAGTTGTACTCTCATGATGTATATGCGTGCCTCATTGTGTCACCTCTAAGTTGTATGATCATCTCTAAGTCGTACTAGAATGACATATCTAGCATGATGTTAATGCAACATCTCTAAGTTGTATGCCACATCTAAGTTGTAATGGTATGATCATATCTAGCATGACAGGATCCCTCCTGCATCATCTCTAAGTCGTATGATCATATCTAATTCGTATTAGCATGACATATCTAGCATGATGCCAATGCATCATATCTAAGTTGTATGCCACCTCTAAGTTGTACTCACATGATCTTATCTATCATGATGCGGTTCACCAACATCGTCTCTAAGTTGTACTAGCATGAACATAACTAGAATTATGCAAGCATCATCTCTAATATGTATGCCCACCTCTAAGATGTACTAACACAATGCTCCTCATGCCACTGTATCAACAACTCCAGCCATATGTATCATATCTGAGTTGTACTAGCATGATTATATCTAGAATTGTGCAAGAATCATCTCTAAGTTGTATGATCATCTCTAAGATATACTAGCATGATACAGATCTATAGCTCACTGACATTCCATCATGCCACATATCATTTCTCCCTCCTAATCAAGGAAGCCATCTCCTCCCTTTCTACCGAGGGAGAAATCTCCACAAGTCCCAATTTTCCCCTCAATTATGAAAACTTTATCTTGGACAAAGGATTCTTCAAAATATCTATAGTATGCTCATCAGTGGAGATATACTGGAGAACCACTTCTCCCCTCTGGACTTTATCATGGATAAATAATACTTGATCTCAATGTGATTTGACCTGTCATGGAACACTGGGTTCTCTAAGAGATTCACACAACTTTGGTTATCACAATATATCATGGTTGAATCCAACACCTGATCAAATAGTCCAGAAACCATCTTACGGAGCCGCATTGCTTCTGTACAAGCATCACAAGCTACAATATATTATGCTTCCACGATTTTGAGTGCACCAAAATTATGTTTTCTTCTAGCCCATGAAATCATAGCATAGCCCAAACTGAAACACAATCCATAAGTACTCTTTCTATCCTTCACACTCTCTACCTAATTTGAATCGGTAAATCCATGCATCTTTACTTCACTGTTTGAGGAATATCTCAAACCATACATTATCATCGCATGAAGATATCTCAAGATATGCTTTGCAGCCACCCAATTCTCTTGTCTAGGTTCCACCTGGAGCTGGCTCAACATGTTCACATCAAATCATATGTTTGTCCTAGTATTTACCAAATACATCAAGGAGCCAATCAACTGTCAGTACAAGAACGTGTCTATTGGATCGGAATCAAAGTCTCTCAACTTCCTCAAATCTATTACCATGGGAGTTTCCATGGATCTGCAATCCATCATCCCAAACTTCTTAAGGATCTTTACAATATACTTCCTTTGTACTAGGAAGACTTCACCATGCTTTTGCCACACTTTTAGTCCTATGTAGTAGTGCATGAGACCAAGATCCTTCATATCAAATTGAGTGGATAGCTCCTTCTTACATTGAATAATGAAAGGCTCTGCACTTGTCAGGAACAAATCATCAACATATAATAGTAGAATGATAGGTGCATTGTTCACAACCTTGTAATAGATATTTGGATCAACACGACTCTTGGAAAATCCAATTCTCATCAAATAAATATCAATGTGTGCATACCAAGATCTTGGAGCTTGCTTGAGTCCATTCAAGGCCTTCCTCAATCTGCATACATGGGTTTCTTTTCGGTGTACCTCAAAACCTTGAGGTTTCTATATATACTTCTTTCTCAATCACTCCAATGAGAAAGGAGGTCTTTACATCCATCTGATGTAAACTTCAACCCATAAAAGCTGCTAGAGAAATTATGGCTCTGATTGATGTATATCTGGCAACCAGAGAAAACGTCTCATTATAATCTTGCCTTGTACTTACTAATACTTCCATCTAAAACATGCTTTATCTTATAAACCCACTTTGAAGTGACTACATACTTCTCTTTAGGTCTCGAAACAACTTCCCATACATCATTCTTCATGATCGATTGGTATTCTTCCATCATGGCCTCCTTCCATTCTTTCTTCTTAATTGCTTCCTCAAAGGTGGAAGGTTTTGCATTAACCAAACTTGTCATGAGTGCCACATAACTAGTGAATCTTTTGGGTTTCTTTCTTTGTCTGAAAGTACCAATGGGAGCCTTATGCTTTTCTGCTTCCTGCAAAGTACTTTCAAGCCATGCTGGTCTTTTTCTTGTCTTAGGTATAATAGTAGGTTCCACATATTCATGTGGTGGTTCTTGTTATTCATTAGTTTGTTCTGGAGAACATGTACTTTATTATTTGGTATATTTATGTTTCTCTTCTTTGTTGGATTCTATAGATTCTTATATATACTTCTTAAATGCAATCCTTTCATCAAAAGTTACGTCTCTACTTATTTCAATCTTTTGTTGAAATGGAACATAGATTCTATATTCTTTTGACGATTCACTATAACCAATGGATATTCATCTCTTTCTTGAGGGTTCCAACTTCTTTCTCTTATTATTGGGAACATGAATGTATATAGGACATCCAAATATTCTCAAGTGTTCAACGCTTGGCTTCTTTTCTGAGAAGGCTTCTTCAGGAGTCATGTTCTTCAATATTCTATGTGGACTTCTATTCTGAAAAGTAAACAACTGTCATAGTTGTTTCTCCCCATAGAAACATAGATAATTTCTAAACATTCATCATTTCATTGACTTATTCTTGAATGGTTTTGTTCTTTCTTTCAGCCACACCATTTTGTTGAGGATTGTGAGGGACAATGAGCTCCCTCCTAATCCCATCTTCTTTACAAAAGGAAATGAGCTCCTTGGAGGTGTATTCTCCTCCATTATTAGATCTTATTGTCTCATTCTTATTATCTATTAGGATCTCTACTTCAACCTTGAATTCTTGGAATTTTTTAAATAATTCATCCTTAGTCTTTAATATATACAACCATGTTTTTCTTGAGAAGTCATCTGTAAACGTTACATAGTAAATAGATTCTCCTAGAGACTTCACTGGCATAGGTCCACATATAACTGAATATATTAGGTCTAAGATCCCTTTGGATATATTCTCACTACTTGGGAAAGGTTTCTTATTGTTATTCACAAGTGAACATCCTCTGCACACACCTTCATGTATTGATTGTAATTCTAGTATGCCTACAACCATTTGTTTCAGGGATGGCAAGGCTTGATAATGAAGGTGAGCATACCTTCTATGCCATAACTCACTAGGGTTGATTTCTTCATGTACTAGGGCTTGAGTATTCTGACCTAGGAGTTTATATAATCTTCCTTCACAGGTTCCAATAACTCTAGCATTTTCTATCTTGGAGTCTTTATACCATACAAGAACTTTTCCATCCACAAAAGATACTCTATCTCTTTTCTCTTCTAAACAGAAAATAGATACTAGATTCTTTTTCAAACCAGGAACATATAAAACATTACTAATATGGATAGATTTACCTGATTCCATTTTGATAGTAGCTTGTCCAATTCCCTTGACTGCATAAGATTTATTGTCTCCAAGATCTACTTTATGAGGCATCTCCTTTTCCTTCATGCTTGAGAAATTCTTACGGTCACCTATCATATGCCTTGAAGCTCCACTATCGATCAACCACATGTCATCTTCAGTGGTTTCAGTAAGAGATGAATAATAGAAGAAATATGCTTCATCATGTTTTGTCTTCTTTGATGGTTCTTCATCATTGGCAACTAATGTGTGATGTCTCTCTTTTCTCTTCCTTGTTAGTTTAGGAAAATTCCTTTTGTAGTGTCCATAATCATGGCATTCAAATCATTGTACCTTTGACATATCTCTCTTGAACTTATTCAGTGTTGCAATGTTCTAACATTCCTTCTCTTTTCCTGCTTCAAACTGTGGTTCAATGATATTTCCTTTCACGATATCTAGGACTTTATTCTTGGAAAGGATCATAGATCAATCCTTTTATTCCATGCTCTGAAGTTTAAATCCCCTTCTAACTTGTTTTCTGACTTCATAGAGTAAGTCATGAGTTCTTTGACTTGGTCAACCTTTGAATTTGACTTGTTCAACCTTTTACTTTGACCAAAAAATCAAACTTGATGCCTTGGTTTGCTGAGAGTACCAGGAGGTGTCTTGGCTAGGGCACACTAGGATACCCAGGAATTAGTTCAAGCACTTCACTTAAGGTACCTCAACAAGACAGTTATGGTTTCATTGCTACAAGAAACTCTGACTGCAACTACAACTGCAATTGAGCAAGTTATCCCAATCTACCTTCTAGTGGTTAAGATGTCCTAAGATAGTGTGGGCCCATAACATGTTAAAATTATAGGTGTGCTCATTTCACCATAGACAATATCACTATATTATCACCCAACCATAGGCACAAAGGCCACCCCCGAGCACCTTAACCTTGACAGACAAAATAATTTTGTAAGTAATCACTAGAACCAATAGCTAACCAAGGTAGCGTACCTCTCTCCAAAGCTATCATACCAAGCATAAATTTCAAACCATAACCAAAGACTAAGTCACTACTGCAGCAACTGCAACTCTCCTCTAGTCATGCGCACCACTAGTCCTTATGAAGTTGTGATATTGAGTGAGTGAAAATGAGCTCAAGAACCCTCTATTTATAGTCCTCTAAGTGACCTAATTGGGCCGACTTCTTCTTCTGGAGGCTAATAATTTAATATAAGTTATTCTCTTGAGTCGAATTGTCTTCTAGGGTTATTAACCAACTATTTCAGGTTTCTCCTACTTCAGGGAATATTCTAGTCTCGTCAAAGGTTACATGTAGAGGTTAATACCTCCCATAGATATTGTGACATCAACAAGGTCAACCAACCAATGTATGTAGGAATACCCTCAACCAAATTTGTTACTTCAAATTCAACCAGTGTCAGAATTCCCATAATAGTAGTCTCAACATTTCTTAGTATCTTGATTGGTTTAACAAATCTTTGGTATGCAAGCTTTAAGAAATTGGTTGATCATGTAATTCTAGGTCTCCCAATATTGATCCATGTTTCTTTTGGAAGTATATTCACTTGTTATCCAAAGTCGACTACATCTTGGGGAACCATATAGCATTATATTTCCAGGTTGACTTGTGGGTCATAGTCATCGAGGGTTTTGTCTTGTGATAGTTGACTTAGAGTTCTATGTGAACTTTGTCCCTATTTATATTCCTTCATAATATGAGAAGCTCTAGCAATCTCCAAAACGATTGCTTCTCTTTAAGTAATTCTAGGAATTCATCTTTTATTCATTAGATATTACTTTCGGGATTAACTGCATAGTGTAAGTCATTAATCTATGACCCATATTCATGAGTATTAGTCACAACTGACCAATAATTCTCATGATTTGAATAGTCCACTTAGCACTCATTGCATCAGGTGATGCTCACAAGGGTGAAGAAATGGGATTGAATCCAATGAAATGAATTGCATAGCATCAATCATCACTTTCGGGTCTTGCACCCGGTAACCAGGACTTTCCAGGTGGCCACCCATCCCAAGACCCCTCTGGCTCAAGTGCGCTTAACTGTGGAGTTTTCCCCACAATCAAGCCCACTTAGCTTGCTACCCCATTTGAAAAACCTTTGTGCCTTATGAACTACCCAGTTAGAGCTCCCTTAACTCTTATTATTTAAGCATATAGGGGCTTCCGCAGTGCAAGATATTAGATATTACTTTCAGGATTAACTGCATAGTGTAAGTCATTAATCTATGACCCATATTCATGAGTATTAGTCACAACTGACCAATAATTCTCATGATTTGAATAGTCCACTTAGCACTCATTGCATCAGGTGAT
>JASDQU010103105.1:208733-237146 GCA_032191745.1 Picea mariana | reverse complement strand
CTTATGAACTACCCAGTTAGAGCTCCCTTAACTCTTATTATTTAAGCATATAGGGGCCTCCACAATGCAAGATATTAGATATTACTTTCAGGATTAACTACGTACTGTAAGTCATTAATCTATGACCCATATTCATGAGTATTAGTCACAACTGACCAATAATTCTCATGATTTGGACAGTCCACTTAGCACTCATTGCATCGGGTGATGCTCATAGGGGTGAAGAAATGGGATTGAAGCCAACGAAATGAATCACATAGCATCAATCATCACTTTCGGGTCTTGCACCTGATAACTAGGACTTCCCAAGTGGTCACACATCCCAATATGCCTCTGGCTCAAGCGCGCTTAACTGTGGAGTTTTCCCCACAATCCAGCCCACTTAGCTTGCTACCCCATTTGAAAAACCTTAGCAAGTATTGTGCCTTATGAACTACCCAGTTAGAGCTCCCTTAACTCTTATTATTCATGTTGTAGTTTTTAGGTGTTGATTGTCTCCACTTAGGTGTTCCTCATGGTCATCTTGGTCGAAGAAGTTGAAATCTTCTCTTATGATTTTATTTTCCTGATCGGGGTTAGGATAAACATTATTCTTTCTTGCTTGAAAAAATTCAGACTCCTTTGAAATATAATTGTCTTGGCCAACTCCACATCAGGTAATGACATTCAAATTATTTGTATTCAAGACTTCATGCTTTCGAACTCTTTGTAACAAATTGATTGTTTTTTTCTGAGTTTCTCTAACATAACGCGACAATATTCTAGAAAATGGTCATCGATTCCACAAATAGTACAAAACTTGAGGTCAGTTCATTATTTTAATGGGTAGTCGAGGATCATATGGTTAGATTTTAAACAAATATAAAAATATGTCCTACCTCGGCTTCCATGTCCTCCTCGACCATATCGACCATTGTATCCACCTTTGTAGACTCATCTTCCTTGATATCCTCCTCTATAGTCGCCTCTTCATTGATATCCACCTTGTTGACCTTGATATACATTTCCTCTACCCTGAAAACCTTCTCCATTGTTACCTTATTCCATGTTCTGGTCAATTTCTTATGTATGACAAACTGCTTGGTAATTTTTCCTATTTATGCCATTAAGTTGACATTATTTTGTACAGTGAGTTTCTTCTTCACAAATTCCACACCATTTTTGTTTTTCTTTTTTTAGATTATGTAGGCAATCTCTTGTATTAAGATTTTTCAAGATTTCACAAATCTCACATAAATGTTCTATTTGGACCTTTCTAACATCAAGTTCTCTCTTTGATGTATCATTATATTTGCAAAAGTATTTTGTATGGATTGTGTTCATACAGTTTGTGCACCATAAGTCACTTCTCTGAAGGGCCAGATCCCTTAGTGATTTCTAAAGAATTTTCAATTTGTCTTCCATCCTCTTACTAGTTGACGAGGCTGGCCAATCATCATCAGTTTCATTTTTTTGGGATTTCTTCAAATCTTCCTCACATGATTGGATATCATGCATTTTGAGTGGTCCTAATATATTTTGAAGTAGTATTGCAACACACCATTGAACCAAAAACTCTAGATATATTATATTAGGTATCTGTCTTATGAGGTCTTTGAATATTTTGCCATAATCTCTCATAGATTCTCCTGGTTTTTGCTTGATCTCTTTAAGTTTGTAGGCTTCTAGATGCTTGATATATTGAGTTTTAAAGAAGGATAAGAAATTATTCTTAATTTCACCCTTGGTTCTTGTCTAGTTTTCAGTGAATTTCATGAACTAAGTGAGATCTCTCTTTCTTAGGGCTCCAACAAATTATGCCATTTGTTTGTCTTCATTTGTGATGTCCAGGGAATCCCAAAATTGCTCACACATAAACCAATGCCTCGTGGGGTCTTCATCCCATTAATAGATTGGAATGTGATTGTGAATAATTTTTTCTATGATTTGGGAGGTCAACTTAGGAGGATACGTAGTTAGCTGGGATAATTGGCTAATTGGCAGAGTGGACTATATTGTTTATTGTACTTTTGGTCAAGATTATATTTTGACTAGAATAGTCGATGGCTCAATGTCCATTGACAAAGTTTAAAAATGATTATTTACCTCAATTAATTCTCTTAATGATGTTATCTCATCAGTTTGGTACCCCTTATCTATATATTAATTAAATCACTATTCTTGCAGTCACATTGGTTCATCACGACTATCAGTCGAATGCACTTATTCTTCTTAAAATGTTAAATTTGGCAGGGGGTTACATTCGTGAGATCCTTTATATGGAGTATGATTTCATAATTTTGATTTATTACCTAGATTTGTTCGATCTGGGATATCTCAATTACTAATTTGTCTCTCAGGTTGCCTTGATGATTGACTCAATACCACACTGAAGAGGATTTAGGGTCAATACATAACCTTTGATGGAGGAACTCTCTTATTTGGGGACTTCCCTCTTTTGGGATTGGAGATCGATGTAATGTAGGGCCCGAGTCATCCACTTCCATGCTTTCAATAGTTTCTACCAGTTGTAGAGCGCCAATTCCATCCTCTACCAACTATAAGTTTTCACTCCACTTAGGAACCGTTGAGGCTACTCCTCTTGCCGCGTCTAGTTGGTCATCACCATACTCATATTGGTCAAGCGCACCACTAATATGACCCTCCTAAGGTTTTTTTCGATTCAACTAATGAGGATCCCTCACATTACACATCAAATGATTATTTACCTCAATTACTTCTCTTGATGGGGTTATCTCATCCATTTGGTACCCGTTATCTATATATTCAGTAAATCACTATTCTTGCAGTCGTGTTGGTTCATCATGACTATCAGTCAAATGCACTTATTCTTATTTAGATTTTAAATTTGGAAGGGGGTTGCATTCATAAGATCCTTTATATGGAGTATTCTTTCAACATTTTGATTGATTACCCAGATTTGTTCGATCTAGGATATCTCAATTACTAATTTGTCTCTCGGGTTGCTTTGATGATTGAATCAATACCACACCAAAGAGGGTTTAGGGTTAGTATGTAAACTTTTGTGGAGTAACTCTCTTATTTGAGGACTTCCCTCTTTTGGGATTGGAGATCGACGTAATGCAGGGCCTGATTCATCTACTTCCATGCTTTCAATAGTTTCTACTAGTTGTAGGGTGCCAATTCCATCCTCTACCAACTGTAAATTTTCACTCCACTTAGGAACCGTTGAGGCTGCTCCTCTTGCCTTATCTAGTTGGTCATTGTTATACTCATATGAGTCCAACGCACCAGTGATATGTCACTCCTAAGGGTTTTTTCGATTATACTAATGAGGATCCCTCACATTACACATGATCCAGTTGGCTATTGGTGGCCACCCACCTATTCCAACTGGCTCCTCTTGTCCATTTTTAGTTCAACACGTTCTTCTATACGTCTTTGTAATTGTAGGTTCTACACTTCTAGGGTTGTCTAAAGCCCTACACATATTCCAGGTGGATATTGGTGGCCTCTCACCTAATCCAATTGGCTTATTTTGTATGTTTTCATGTCAACGCATCTTGTTGTACTTCCAGGGTCGTTTTGGAGGCCTAAACAATGTTTTTTTGGCTCACCATAGTCAATATATAGACATAGTCATATTTTGACAGCGAAATGTGTAGTTCTCTGAAATACCTTTCCAACGGGATATCACACGCCTAAAACAGAGGTTTTATGCAAAATTTAACACCCCGACAAGTTGAGGTACCAACTTACCCATAGGAGCCCACATGAATTTTGACATTTCACCTCTTAGGGTTAGGTTTTTGGATGTCTAGGGTTGTGGAATTCGTGAGCAATATCAAAAATGTCTCTAGAGCCTCATTGTAATTCATTATTCTTAGATGGATGCGCTAGCAACCACATCTCTTCTCAGAAATAGCTACCACCATTCAAGCAAGTGTTTCAGTTCTACAATTTTACAGTTTCATCTTATTTCATTATTCAATGAAGATATTGTTCAATGGATATCTGTGTTATTCTTCATATCTCCGTGTTTATTGTATTCAGTCTGTTAATTAGTTCGTTTCACTCTGAAATCTAGATCAATGGTATCAGAGTAGTCTGCTCTTCATTTATTTTTCTTCGTGCATGTCTCCAACAAGATCTGGGTACAAGAAGTTGTGACTCGAACCAATCGATCCATTAGAAGATCGGTCACGCCAAGCCCAATAAAAACTCATGGGGGACAAAAAGAAATATGATGGAGCAGTAAATCCTATTAAAATGTTTCTCGAGGAAGCCCTCACATGACAAAGGAACAAACTGATGGGCAACTTTGCATAGATTCTTCGACGGTTGTCCACAAGAGAAGCATCTTCATCAAGCAGCCATGCAACCCCCTTCAAGGTACAAGTACATTTTGATATTCCATTATTTGAAGCACTGATAGATGTGGATGTTGTAGATAAATGGTTGAATCTACTCGAAGGGTATTTTTTGGTCCATAATTTTTTCAATAGGGAAAATATCACTTTTTCACTCCTCAAGGTCATTCCCCATGTTAAAGAATGGTGGGATACTTACTCTAAGCAAAGGGCCACAGAGGAATCTGCAATGTTTGTGGTGGCCCCTACATGGGATTCCTTCCAAGATGCCATTAAAGAATAGTGATACCTTTTTGGAAGCTATGAG
The DNA here is from genome assembly GCA_032191745.1 of Picea mariana. Lineage (NCBI taxonomy): Eukaryota > Viridiplantae > Streptophyta > Pinopsida > Pinales > Pinaceae > Picea > Picea mariana. The sequence goes on along the minus strand of JASDQU010103105.1, from coordinate 232,508 downwards.
GACCAGTACACTAGATGGACCACCCTATGTCAAGAAAGGGACTAGACAGTACCAGATTTCACCAATATTTTCCATACTCTGCGCACCAAATTGGGTATCAAAGACTCTGAGCATCATCTAGTGCTCAAATACCATGGTTATTTGCATAGATACATTGAAACATAAATGGATTTTTTGGACATTACCTCATTGGGCATATCTTATAAATACGTTGTCAAAATCGAGCAGAAATTTAAGCAGAAAAGGCGAGAGTTTGGATCTACAAACCCCGAACAGCTGAAGCAAGGCAAAGGCATCCCCAACCCACATAGCAAGGGACCAAGTTGAGATGGATTCCCTTAGGACAACCAGTCCAAGCCACAACACAAGAAGGGAAATGAGAAGACGAAGAAGGACAGAGAAAAATGGTGTTGGTACCATAAAATCCCTTGGCACAACACTGAAGAATGTTGCTCCAAGTAGTAACTCATGGTCGAACTGAAGGCTTATGAGTCAGAGGCTGATTCTAATTTTGAATCAAATCCTGAAGGAGGGAAGCGGATTATCGATGTTGAACCTAGTGCCATTGTCACTACCACCAAAGTCCGACCAAGCGAACCAGAAGAACTAGAGGAAGGGGAATGACTCTTTCACTCGCATATGTGGGTAAAGGGGGCTCCAATTCATTTCATTGTCGATAGCGGTAGTCAGAAGAACTAGATTTCAGTAGAGGTCGTCAAGTGGTTGGACCTTCCAACGACACTGCACCCGCAACCCTACACCATTGGCTAGCTTTGCCAAGGAAGAGATCTTCATGTCAGCCAACAATGTCGTTTTCCCTACGAAATCAAGCCTTTCAAAGATGAGGTACTGTGTGATATTTCTCCCCTTGAAGTTTTTGATGTTATTTTAGGACAACCATATTTGTGGAAGTGTCATGTTGTGTATTAGTCTAGACCCTGCAATGTTATTCTTACTTTGGGTAGACAATTGTACAGGATATCAGAGGTAGCGTCGCCTACTGCTATTTCTTTAATCTCTTCTAAGCAATGCAGTAAGGTCATTTCATAGACTGGGAAGTTTGTCTTCTTTGTGATCCGTGCTCACAATAAGTAGAAGGTTTTTGCCACATCCGTGGCCTCTACACATAGCCTCTCTTTGCAATAGAAGAAAGTGGACGAGATAATGGAAGATTATAGAGACATATTATCCTCACCTATAGGGGTACCAACACACTACCAAGTCAAGCATCCAATTGATTTGACCCCCATAACACCTCTACCTAATAGATTAGTCTATCATCGCTCGCTAATGGAAAATAATGAAATCAGGCATTAGATCCAAGAGCTTCTCCAGAAGGGGCACATCAGACCCAACTCCTCCCTTTGCGGAAGCCTGATTGTACTGGTGCAGAAGAAGGACGGGACTTGGAGACTCTGCATTGATTATAGATCCTTAAACAAAATCACAATCATTTTCGACCGAGACAGCAGGTTCCTCAACACATTTTGGTCAAGTATCTGGTCATTGTTGGACACCAAGCTCACAAAATCCACTTCTTTCCACCCCCAAACAAATGACCAAACAGAGATCGTCAATCAGATGATTGTGAACATCATGTGCATGTACAACTCTAAGAATCCACGTACATGGGATGAGAGTCTCCCCTATGTTCAACACAGTTACAACATGGCTCTCCATAGCTCCACCGTCCATATCCCATTTCAGGTGGGGCTAGGATTCCAACCCTTGGGATCCATTTATGTTGCACTTCCTCTTTTCAAAACACATACAAACTCTTCCCATGATTAGTCTGCGATCGAAAAATCCACCAAATTCATTGATCGGATTCAACACATCCACCAGCAGGTCCAAGAGATTTTTCATAAATCCAATGTTAAGTACAAGTATCGCCATGATCAACACGGGGTACCACACCAGTTTTAGGTTGGATACAAAGTCTGGTTACATTTTCAAAAGGATCGTCTCATAGGGCTCCATCGGAAGCTCCTCCCACTTCAATATGGACCTTACACTATCACCAAGGCCATGGGTAGCAATGCTTTTGAACTCAACACTCCACCCTTCCTTGGCTTGCACCCAGTGTTCAATGTGGACCTCCTTCAACCATATTTTCCACCATTATTGAACACCTTAGAGATCACAAAACAATTGAAACACATAGAGCTCAACCCTGACTGCACGGAATAAGCATCCACTGATCAGATAGTGGACACATAGGTTAAGGGCACTCGCCAGTAGAGGATCTAGCTTTATCGGGTTGTCAAGGAAGGGCAACTCCTACACCAAGGAAAGTGACCCACATGGGGCCAAATCCAGCAGAAGTTTCCTCACCTAATGAGGGAACTCAATGTAATGAAGACCATTGCTTCCTAAGGGGGGGGGGATTGATCTAGTTGGCTATTGGTGGCCACCCACCTATTCCAACTGGCTCCTCTTGTCCATTTTTAGTTCATCATGTTCTTTTGTACTTCTTTGTAATTGTGGGTTCTACACTTTTGGGGCTATCTGAATCCCTACACATCTTCCAGGTGAATATTGGTGGCATCTCACCTAATCCAACTAGCTTATTTTGTATGTTTTCATGTCAACACATCTTGTTGTACTTCCAAGGCTGTTTTGGAGGCCTAAACAGTGTTTTTTTGGCTCACCATAGTCAAATTGTAGACAGATTATGAGTTTGATGGCAGAATGTGTAGCTCTCTGAAATATCTTTCCAATGGGCTATCACGTACCTAAAACGGAGGTCGTATGCAAAAGTTACTACCCTGGGAAGTTGAGGTACCAACTTACCCATAGGGGCCCACATGACTTTTGACATTTCACCTCTTAGGGTTAGGTTTTTGGATGTCTAGGGTTTTGGAATTAATGAGTAATATAAAAAAGGCCTCTAGAGACTCTTTGTAATTCATTATGCTCAAATGTATGCACGTAGAATCCACATCTCTTCTTAGAGATATCTACCACCATTCGAGCAAGTGTTTCAGTTCTGCAATTTTACAGTTTCAGCCTACTTCATTATTCAATAGAAGATATCGTTCACTGGATATCTTTGTTATTCTTCATATCTTCGTGTTTATTGTATTCAATCTGTTAATTAGTTCGTTCCGCTCCTAAATCCGGATCAATACATCTATTATATTTGCCTCTGCCTTTTGTTCCTTTCTATATTTTGAATGTCGCTCGAAGGTTTATAGGATTTCATTTGTCACAAGGTTCTTTTCTTTGTTTCTTTGTCTAATGTATTTTCTCTCTTTTATTTGGTCGACTTCCTCCTTCTTGTTGCCAAACTTAATCTTCGATTCACGTCAATCAAGTCTTACTCCAACTAAGGCATCTCACAGAGAAATACCCCCTATCACTAACCCCAACTTACTCTAGGTCGATGACAGCACAAGTGTTATCCATGCTCATTTCTTCAGAAATAACTCCCAAGCTTCTTTGGTTTATTTACAGTCGACTTCAAGAAATTGTTCCTAGTATTGTTGTTTTCATTACCAATCAGTGTTGATAGGTTCATGTAGAGGACGTCGATAATCCACAATATGGGAAACTCCTTTGTCAAGGTGAAATTTGTGTAATAAACAAGGTATGGTACAAAAGAAACTATTGTGAAAATTGTCGTAGAACCTTTGTTTAATGTTATAGACAAACATTCTCTCTTCAATTGCTTATTCTTCACCAAATTATTCCATATTGCTTTCAAACCACTCGTGTAAGTTTTTTCATCCCTTGTTAATTATTTTTGACATCAATCATTCATCGTCTGTGAGATTATTCATGTTTCGGTATGTCAATGTAATTTTTAATCTCTTTGGGGATCGCTTCGAAAAGAAAATCATGTGTTTCGGTGAAGAACTGGGCTTTCTCTTATGCAAATGTGAGTCAATTTCTTCTAGTGTAGTTATTCATATAACTGTTGATCTTTCTCTCCCACCACTCACGGATCTCTTCCAAAATCAACATCTATGTGTGCATAATCTTATCGAAATGTCTCGGATCGAGTGCTATCGACAACAAAACCAATGTTGTAATCCAGGGGATTGTGCAAACAAGTCACTAGTAGTATCTCACATGATATATTATACAAGCATCATACATAAACACACACATAAGAGAGAGAAGGAAGAGAAAAGTAATGGAGATACCAACAACATGTATCCTTTATTATATCAATTATCAACCAACATACCACCACTTTCTTACATTCATGATCTCATATTTATACTCTGAGTTGGTTATTAGATAGTTACAATTGCTAACTACTTTGGTTGGTCAACCTGACCCAACATTCAAATGAATTACAATTCGAATTGACATTCCCAATCCACTGATTACTTGGTCAACTAGTGGGTCTAGTTGACATAGTTGAAAAGGCCCTCCAACAAGAGGGTTGTTGTATTCTCTTAGATAGAGGGAGTTGACCTTGATGTTACTCTTGATTCAATATTCTTTCTGGATGAGGTAATTGACCTATTTTAAGTTGTCTCAATTGATGGAGGTTTTGAGGTGCATGAGAGGGATTCTCATGTTCATAAGTTGTTGGTAACCCTACATGGGTTGTTACCTATACTACAAGATTTGGTATTTCAAGTCAACGATTTAACTTGTGAAAATTTATATCTTTGTGACTTTGATAAATGTGATTCACTTGTCTTGGTCTTGTATGGAGATACAATTATCTTTGCAAGGCACCTTGAACAACTCACGATGTCATGTCCAAAGGTTTTGTCCCATGATGTTGACTTGAGGGATGATTGATTTTGGCATGTTGTTGATGGTCCAAGGATAAGTTCCTTTAGATTCACAAGTTGTCAACATTCTTTGGAGGTTCAAGATGTTGTGATAACATCTTGTGTTGTTGGATATAGTGACACTTTTATAGAACACAAGATCAATATCCCGACACATTGGGAGACTATGGTGAGGATAGATGTGAATTCTAATGAGGATGTGAGATATTCTAGTTCACATGATTCTCGTTCATAGATTGTAGGAAGTGAGAAGGTTGATGTTATTGAAATGGTTTCAAAGTATTCATATGAGTTTGATTCTTAGGGAGATGAGGTGGTATTAAGTGTGGACATGCCCTCACCTTTTGTCCTAGCATGCAAGAGGTTAAGCTGGCTCACCTAGACACTGCAGATGGATTAGGATCAAGTTGGAGCACCCAAATATTTATCGAGGGAGAGTATACCTTCTAGGAGATATTCTATCCATGTTGCATTTGTTTCTTCCATCTATGAGCCTTACAATTGTCTCAAGGAGGAGAGGTATGATACCTTGATGGAGGATGATGTTTGGGTTGATTCTGAGAGTAAAAATTTGTATATGGTGGGTTTTGTGGAATTTTAGAGGGAATTAACTGTTGATTTTTCAATAAGCTAGGTTAAGCATGAACTTCATTCCATTTTTTCATTTGTCTTAACCATAAACAATAAAGTTTCAGTAACCAAGATCACAAGAAGAAACACCATGCACAAGAACACAAGAAGTATCCTAGGAAACCCTTCTCAAAAAGGGAAGAAAACCTTGCCAAATCCTTTGCTATATTCTTCAAGAGAAATACCTTCACCACCATTAAGGCCTATCACACAAGAGGGTGCTCAAACCCTAGAAGACTAGTGCCCAAGAGAGGTGAGCATTTTTCCCAAGAAGGTGTACTTGCTGAAATTTACAAACTCACATGAAAGATATGATTCCTCAATGGGGAATTTACCTTTACTTATACTAAAATGAACCTATCAATAGAAGTATCTATTGGCACAATAGGGATGACCTCACTAGCTTATAAGATAATTAATATTAACTAGATTAATTATCTTTTACATTAATTACTAGTCACATTAAGGTGGGGTCGACCTGTACCCTTTACATTACAATTAGGGTTACAGGTAGGTCTGACTCTTGAAAAATATAGCAAGAGATATTATACACCCACTAGTGCTCATCCACTAGGGGAACATCCATAGGGATGTCCATATCTCTAGCTCACTACATTACACAGAAGAACCACTTATTCACTAGTGCTCAGCCACTAGGATCACATTCACCTATGCTCGTCCACATGCACGTCCACTCAATAGATATTCTTTCCCACTGCATTACACAGGAGATTCATATGGAGTTTCTCATCAACTCTTCTGCTCAAAGGAGGCTAATACATCATCTTCATTTATGTTCTCATGACGATACACCCAACACTTTGGGATTTCACACATTCACCTTGTGCTCAGCCATAGGCACGTCCAACTCTGCAGATCACCTTTCTCAATGTGTTACACAATAGAATCATATGGAGTTATTCTCAACTCTCTGTATGGATGATTTCATATCTACGTTCCAGCTATGTCTCATATAGGAACCATGCACCCTTCTCAGGGGCTTTCTCTGAGGTTTGTAAGTTGGAGAAAGTCTCACATAGTTGCAATGATTCACATGTCACAGGTTTGTAAGTTGGAGAATGTCTCACATAGCTGCAATCATCAACACTCCCACTCATCTAGGGAGTCATTATTCATCATGCCAAGTCTCACACGGATGTACTTTGAATTTTTTCTTGGATGGAGTCATCAACACTCCCTCTCAAATAGGGAGGCTTTCTTCATCAAGTTAGTTTGGTGAATATATCTGCAATATTCTCATGTGTAGGAAGGTACTCCATGTGTATGATTTTCATCTGCAACATATCTCTGATATATTGATATTTCATCTCATCATGTTTCGATCCATAAGGAAACATTGGGTTCTCAAAGGAGATTTACACACGACTCGTGGTTATCATCATAGGATCCATATCATGGTCAAGTAAATCTGCCAGAAGCTTGTGAGGCCACATTGCTTTGCACATTCGATGCTATATAATATGCCTCTATGGTACTCAAGGCCACAGATTTTTGTTTCATGTTGCATTAGGAAACCATGAAAACCTTCACAATAGAACGGCAACCGGATGTGCTCTTTTTGTCCACTGTACTTTCTGCTCAATTTGAATCAGCATATCCTACAAACTAAAGTTCACACTGGAGGCATATCTCAGGCCATATCCAATTGTGTCTCTTATATATCTCAATACATTTTTTGTTGTTGTCTAGTGAGTCTATCTCGGTTGACTCATGAAATGATTAAGCACATTCACTGCATGGCATGAATCAAGTATGGTGTTAACCAAATACATCAATGATTGAATCAGTTGTGGATCAGTCTTGTATAAATCATCATCAATATTTTTCTTTAAATCCATCATGATGGATTTTGCATTTTTTCATACTGAACTTATTTAATATTTTCATAGTATATTCTCAGGAAAATCTCATTGGTCCTCTATCATACTTCTTGTCCCAAGAAGTAGTGCATCATACTTAGATTCTTCATCTCTAATTCATAAGTCAATAATTAATTGTATCCAACAACAAGGCTTTCTGAATAAGTCATCAAAATTAGGCTCTCGTCACCAACACTGTAATAATATAGGTTTTGGATCAACAACACTCTTGTTGAAATCCAAGCTCGTCAAGAAACTGTCTGTCTGATATAGTTTCCAACTCATGGATGGTAGTACGGATGGAAGTGTATCGAGTTTGCTGGATAAAGTGTCTCATCATAGACAACTCCCTCTACTTGTGAGAAACCTCTGGCTATAGATATCTTTTTGTATTTCTCGATACTTCCATCAGTTGGATGCTTGATCTTATAGATCCACTTGGAGATTAAGACACACTTCCCTTCTGGTCCTTGAATAATATCTTATACATCATTATTTAAGATATACGAGTATTCTTCTATTATGGCATATTTCCATACCTGTTCTCATGTTGCTTCTCTAAGACAAGGAGGCTCAACATCAATGAAGTGGCTCATGACTGAAGTGTAGCTCGAAAATTTATTTTTCTTTCTCAGGATGTGCCTTGAGAGGCTTGTATGTTTCTCTTCCTCTTGCAGAGTGAGTCTAGGTAGGCCTTTTATTCCCTACTGCAATATATATAAACATATCAACTGAAGAAATTGGATCAACTGGAATAATGTATGTCTCCCTCTGAACTATTGAAGGGGGAGAAGATGTTGTTTCACTGTCAATCTCCATCTAAGATTATATGGGTCCTTGAAAGGCTATCTCTTCTTCAAGGACAACATCTTTGCTTGTCTCAATCTATCTCTGACCAGGGATGTCGATCTTGGAATGTCTTCAAATATTCACTGTTTATACCATAAATGTATCATTTCTCCCTGAAGGGTCTAGCTTGGACTTCTTCTATTTGGGTACATGAAAATACATTGGGCACCCATATATTCTAAAGTGTTTAATATCAGGCTTCACTTTGATGAAGTCTTCTTCGGGAGTTATGTTTTTCAAATTCTGGTGAAGACTCTTTTTCTGAACATATACTGTGTCATGCATGCTTCTGCTCATAGAATCGTAGAAGGATTATGATCATGTATTATTGCATTGGTTTCCCCAATGATGGTTCTGTTCTTCCTCTTTCTCAAATAGTTTTGAATCCCTCTTAGTCAAGTGGCTCCCTCTGAAGGATAAACATATTCCTTTATTGTTAACATGTCTGGAACAAGAAAACAAGAGGAACCAAAACAAGAATATCTCCTAAAGGAGAATAATGAGTGCATCTCTAGAATTAAAACAATTTAAGGATTGTTGTTATAGCTACAACACTTACTTGTAATGTAGTAAACTTTAGAAATATAGGTTAGAGGAATGACAATTACAACAATCAAACCTGAAGTCTTCACTTTAAGTGTGTTGTTCCTCTGAATACATTGAGATCCCTCTGGATGCATGACTTCAGAAAAAGGTTCCTTCCTCCTACAATTTTCCTCATGACAATGATACAAATAATATATATACAGGTGAATACCAGAGGGTGTTGATATGACTTGTCCAATGGCTCTTGGCTGATATTTGTCCTCTTGACATCTTCATGAAGGAGGTATGTCACAGTGAAACCTTTTTGTATTACCCACAATAAGTCTTCCTTTGAATTCTTGTCTTCCAGAAACTTGAAGTCGCTTGATCCATCAAGCTTAACTTCCATCATAGTTTTGTTCATCATAATTTTAGATTCTTCACAACCCTTTGTCAATTGGGCTAGAAAACCTAATGGCTAAGATAGGCTAGCACTTTTAGGTTTTGTTGTAATTATGACTTCCAAAAATAAGCCTTTGAAATATGAGAGAACATTGGTGATATGAAGAGCTCCTTCAGTGAGTTGCAGAAACCCTAATACTAAAATTTCTGCAAAAATTAGCCAAACCCTAGAAACCCTCGAGTCAAAAATTGAAAATTCTTGGAATTTCATTTTGAGAGTCTCTCGAGGTGCGTTGGAGGAGGTCGTACTATCCTATGCAAAAAATATCCCAAACGTCCAAGTATTAAGGTCTGAAAAAAAGAAAAAAGGAGGGTGGTACGAAATTTCTAGAAACCCTAGGAGGGTCGTACAGTTCTGCAAAAAGAGGACGGATTGCCTTGAAGTTTTGTGCAATGGGTTCTTTAAGACCTATGATCTGAAACCATGTTGATTTTTCAATAATCTAGGTTAAGCATGAATTTCAATCCATTTTAGCATTTGTCTTAACCATAAACAATAAAGTTGCATCAACCAAGATCACAAAAAGAAACACCATGCACAAGAACACAAGAAGTATCATGGGAAACCATTCTCAACAAGGGAAGAAAACCCAACCAAATCATTTGATATATTCTTCAAGAGAAATACCTTTACCACCAATAAGACCTATCACACAAGAGGGTGCTCAAACCCTAGAATACTAGAGCCGAAGAGAGGTGCGCACTTTTCCCAAGAAGGTGTACTTGCTGAAATTTCCAAACTCACATGAAAGATATGATTCCTCAATGGGGAATTTACCTTTACTTATACTAAATGGAACCTGTCAACAGAAGTGTCTATTATCACAATAGGGCCGACCTCACTAGCTTATAATATAATTAATATTAACCAAATTAATTATATTTTACATTAATTACTAATCACATTAAGGTGGGGTCGACCTATACCCTTTACATTACAATTAGGGTTACAGGTAGGTATTACTCTTGAACAATATAGCAAGGGATATTATACACCCACTAGTGCTCATCCACTAGGGGCACATCCATAGGGATGTCCATATCTATGGCTCACTGCATTACACAGAAGAACCACTTCTTCACTAGTGCTCAGCCACTAGGATCATGTTCACATGTGCTCATCCACAAGCATATCCACTCAACGGATCTTCTTTCCCACTGCATTACATAGGAGAGTCATCTGGAGTTTCTTGTCAACTCTTCTGCTCAGAGGAGGCTAATACATCATCTTCATTTCTGTTCTCATGAAAATGCACCCAACACTTTGGGATTTCACACGTTCACCTTGTGCTCAACCACATGCACATCCAACTCTACAAATCACCTTTCTCATTGTGTTACATGAGAGAATCATCTGGAGTTCTTCTCAACTCTTTGTATGGAGGAGGTCATCTCTACGTTCCATCTCTGCCTCAAATAGGAACCACACAACCTTTTCAGGGGCTTTCTCTCAGGTTTGTAAGCTAGAGAAAGTCTCACATAGCTGCAATGATCCACATCTCACATGTCTGTAAGCTGGAGAATGTCTCACATAGCTGCAATCATCAACATTAACAAGTGTTGGTGAAAACACTATCCTCATAAAGAGGAAGTGTTATCTTTTGGAGTTACTTCGAGAGTGTTTACACCATATTTGGGGGTGCTTCATGAGATTTGGGGTCCATGGTGTATGATCAAACCATATATGGTTTATGATGGATTTTCACATTGGATTTGGCTTACGCAATGGTTTCTTGACCTCAATTGGATTCTTGCATGACATTCTTCCTTGGAGTGTTGGATATTTTTAGATAGCTTGGTGGAATTCTACATGCTAGTCAAATGGAGGAGGCTCCTTGCTTGGATAATGCCATGCATTGGAGGACGAGTGTTTAGTATTATAGAGGAAGGAATTAAGCCTTAGAAAACATGGGGTATTTTGGATGCTTGCATGAAGGCATGGAGTTGACTTGGGGACACCTAAGTAGTGATAGTGTTCATGTAGGGGAAGTGGACCCAGTGGAACACATGGATTAGGATGAGTGTTGGGTTCCTTGGAGGCTTGGAGAGTGTTGGAAACATCTTGTGGAGTGATCTTGCTTGTGTATGACATCACCTTTTGAGCTTGACATGTGTACCCTTGGAGTAAAGTGCTCCACATGTGTGAGCCTACTTCTAGATGTGTAGGTTGCTTATAAGGGCTTAGGCCCACATATGTATTGTTGAATGATCTTACCTCTCATATTTTTAGAGGAAGGAGAGAGTCCTTTAATAATTCTCATTCTTGATCACTCGTTTTAGAGATGTGATTAAGAGGAGAGCATTAGTCTCTCTCTCTCTCTCTCTCTCTCTCTCTCTCTCTCTCTCTCTCTCTCTCTCTCTCATATCTTCATCTTTGTACTTTCTCTATTTTCTTAGAGCATATTGAATACTAGGGTGAAGGTTTCATCCCTTGGAGATATTGGAGATATGGTTTTGTGATTAAACCCTGGGTTGTACTTGTTGAAATGGAGAAGAAGAGGAGACATCTTTCCAAGGAGGCTTGCTAGTGTTGATGCTAACTTGTGGAGAGCTACAATATTTTACTAGCCCTGGGATGAGGCTATGGTATGTACATAAAATTTATATTTATACATATATATGAAGTTTTTGACTATCCAAAATTGTCTCTATTACAAATTTGATTTTCAACCATCTATTTCTTCATGGTTTGGTAATTTCTAGTACTAGTATGTCTTGTTGATTTGACATAAATTAAGGTTGAAGTTGTTAAATGATTTAAATTTAATATTGAAGAAGATAGGGAGGTTTACTGTTATAATTACAACTTCCATAATGTAAAATTTAGATCCATTTTAGGCATAATAAGATTGGCCTTGAGCGGTTAAACTCATTGGCACACTTTGGTATCTTCTTATGTGTTGATAGAGGTTGTTAAGAGGAGAAATATTGTTTGTTGTTGTTGCTTTATTTATATTTCATAACAGCCCCGAGGATGAAAAATTATAAGCTTAAGATCCGAGAAATCTCTAGGAAAGAGGTGAAATTTTCTAAGTTCCATTAGTTTCCTTCAATTTTTTTCTATATGTCATGTCATCGCCTCTTCAAATTCTCATGCATGACCCTTCATATTCCTCTATGCATAGATATATTTCTTATCAAATGCATGTTGTCATGTGCTTGTTGTGTCTTTTGTACACCAACACTTTATTTTCACTTCCAAACTTGTCTCTCATTCCACACAGCAACTTCATCAATTGTCCTTTGCCTTGCTTCAAGTAAACATTCATTTAAATGATCCTAAATTAACAAGTAGATCTATATTATGGGACAAGTAGTGATACTACATTGATGCAATCACTTTTTTTTTATGAGATGGCATGTTTACATGAACTAGTCAATTTTATTAATGTAATTTCTATGCTTACCTCCATCAACATTACTTAGGCATTTGTTAGTTAAATTATTATGTATACATTTGCAAAATCAAAGACTCATGTGTGCATCAAACCCATAGTGGCCATAAAATCCATTTAGTTGAAGGAGATCTGAAGTCACATATCCAAGGTAAACAAATCCCATCATTAAAATCAAACAATAAGGCATGTGGCCACCATAATCAGCTTGAGTTTAATTTAAAGGACCTAATAACTTGATAAAGAGGGGGACCATCGTTGAGTGAGTGGAAAAAAACCAATCCAAGCCAATGGTTTAATATGGATGACATAAGATGGAACATATTAGAGAACTAACCAAGCTCAATGTGATTAAGTAATTTTGGTAGTCAAAACCACATTTGACATTAAGATCCACGATATTTAGATGTAAAGTTGTTATCAAATGAAATCTCTATCCTTTTAAATTATGACTAGAGCTTCAAAATAATAGTCTAGGTTTACTCGAATTTTTTAATCGAGCTCTATAAAGAGGACCAATATGAATCAAGTTCATTACCTGTTACTCCCCCAGACTAGGGGTAACTAAGAAAATTATGTCTCGAGGCCCACAGGTAGCAAATATGGAGTGTCGAGAGTCATGTTGGCCAACAGAGCCCAAAGGGCCCCTCCTTTCATGAGTGCCTCATCATTCATCACCTACAACAGTGCAACATCCACCACATTGGTTTGGTCCAAGAAGACATCAGGTCTTTCTCCATGAAGTAACAATTTTGGTGTCATGGTGAGTGTCATTTTAATATTTGAAGAATTTAAGCATACTGGAAAGAACCCTTTCATGATTATATAGCGTTTTCTTGGAATTTATACCTTTTTCCTAGTTTCACCTTAGCAAGTGACATGGTCTCCTAGTAAGTAGGTCACCCTTGGAAAAATGGTTTCTATTGGGTGGTTCTTTGAAGTGTCATCGTATCATTCCCGTACATACTTACCACCTTCCATCATTCTACCCCTTTTGTTTCCTTATCATTTGGGTCCTTGGGTTCATTGACCCAAGAAGGGATTGTACCTCATTTCATGGGAAGAAGGGGCTAAAGGCCCAGAGGTATTGTTGCTGGAAAAATATAAAATCTAATCATTATCCTCCTAGATTCTCACCCTTAGGTCCTAGGAACAATGAGATGAATCTCCAAAAAATGAACGACCTCCAAAATAAATCACATAATTAATAAATGTCCATCTTGACGAGGGGGTGCATTGCGGTGTCTTTTACTTTACATTACACATGGAATGCAATGTATCCTAGCTTCAAGTGGTATTGCAGTACTTTTACATTCCCTTGCATATAGTACCCAATGTTTGGACTCTAATAAATTAAATGGCAAAGGGTTTGGAAAAAAGTTGCATTGAAAATGAAGGACGCAATACACCCTCTTTAAAGGCACCCATAAATGAGATAATACGAACCCTTGTATGTCAAGCACCCCATACCTAGAGTTCTTTCCCAAATACACCTCACACTCAATACATAACTTAGATAGGTTATTCTCGGGAAATGTCCATTGACTTTTGGATTGGCTTACCCAATAGGTCACCATGACACCCCTCACATACCTAAATTAGGAAAAACTTATAAGGTCTTTGATCATTTGTTTAATTATAAAAAGGGGGTTTAATGCACATGTTTGGGTGGTTCTTGTATTAGATATGGCTTGCGTGGCATGATTCTTGTGACTTGTGGATCATTGGAGGAAACATCTGTTTGTATTTGTGGGACCTTACCCGATGGAATGATATTTGTGAGGAGATGCCTTCGTTCAGACCTTCATGAGGGATTTAGAGCCCAAGGATGGATGCTAGATGCCATGTTTGGGGAAAATTTTTGATGAGCATTTTCACCTTGAAGAAGGAGTTTGTTTCCTTTGGAGGCACTTTGGCATGACTAGACATTGAGATTCCACCTCTCTCCATTTGGACAATGGCCTTTGGAGGCCTAGACGTCATCCTATTAGTCCATGACATCATATAGAGGGCTAAGGTTTGATGGAGGTGATGGTTTGACACTTGGTATGGCATTTTGGCACATGTTGGCATGATGTATGGCCTTTGGAGGCCCAACATTTCATCTTTCCAGCCCAACATTCCACCCTTGAAGCTCAATGTCACCCTAAGAAGGGTTGATCTCACCCTTTTTGGGTTTACTTTTTGTAAAAATTGATTTTTTGTAATTTGAAAGGGAAAATTAAATAGTCAACCCTCTTGTAAAGAGACATGACTTTTGGATAAATTATTTTGGTGTCTAGGATTTCCCATATAAGTATGGGTAGCCAACATTTCATTTTTTATCATAACATTTTCCTCTCATACAAGAGGACTTAGACTAAAATTTTCACTATCTTGGAGCTTCCTGGTCTCTTTTACTCATGCGCTAGGGTTTGGAGGACAATTATTGCACGCCTCTTGCTGATTTGGTGGAAGTTTTTGCAAATTAGGGTTTGTGCTTGGTTAATATTGGAGAAGTAAGTAAAATATGCAATTTCATTTCATGTGTTGGATGTTTATGTTGAATTTTACTTGTTCATATTGAAGGTATATTTCTTGTTTAAATCCTAAGAGAGGAGAATAAGTGCTTCCTTCTCTCAAAAGGATTTTCCATCCATAAATTGGTGAAGAAAATCCTACCTAGATTGAGCTCCTAAAGCCCTAAAGTGTTAGCACTTTAGGTGTGACTCTAGAGTCTTGTTGTTGACATAATCAAAGAATATGAGGAAAGAGTTTCTAGAGCCCAAAAGTGCGTGCTCTCTAGCAACTTATTCTTTTGAAGGTTTGAAATATAGGGCCCTAATGTGCTAGCACCCTTGCTTTCAATCCCTATCTCTTAGACATTACTATCATCATTCTCCAAACATATTGAAATTGTTGTTATAAAAAGACTCCATATCCCAAAAGGAAATAGTTTAATTGCTCTTGTGAAGGAATTTGATCACACAACTCTCCAATCTTATTTTCTAAGGCTTCCACTAACTTCTTATAACTTTAACTTAGCCTAATCTATTAATTTTAGTGTTGTTGTTGCACATCTTTGCTACAACCTTCTAATCTTCTTCATTTTGCTGCATACTTCACTCTAACAATGAGATAACATATTCATAAATTGTTTGGGATACTTGGATATTGATCTATTAAATGCATGTTAAATTTTCCTTGTCATTTCACACAATTCTGATCTCTCTAACTTGTTGTGGTTACAAAATCATTATTGTTGTTGTAAATGGTTATCTTGCTACACTTTTGTACCAGCACTGATTAATTTTCAATGTCTCTTGTCTCTTGAGGTTTATATTGCATACTGGTACTTGGAAATCACCATATATATATATATATATATATATATATATATATATATATATTGCAATTTTTCTTATTCTAGGAAGGTACTCGATTACTTCCATCTCCTCAATTTCATAGATATCGACATTGACTTAGGTAACCAAGAGAGGGGGTGGTAGGCTTAGCTACATTATCTGCTACTTTGTCCCTTGAGGTTACCGAGGATGCCTCGCTTGTGGTGGATCTCTCTCCATCACTAAAATGTGGGGATCTCTTACTAAGGTGACAGTGGTAGGATTTTGTGTAGTTACACAAGATTTGACTTACTTTTGTTGGGATTTGAACAAGTACAAATCATGTGATAACATTTTGGCTCCATTGTTGGGGAGAATCGATCAATTTTCCTCAACGACACATATTTGGTAAGGTCTTCCCGAAGCGCTTATCTTACAATCTTACCTAGCGATTCCATTGAGGGTGATTCCCTCACTTCCTTTGATAATCCTAGAAGGGTTATTTGGCGACTCCACAAATCTAAGGGAGGTATACCAACCCTCCTAAATCTTATAGAAGAAGGCCTCCTCGCAACTCTTCCATGGAAAAATATCTCTTTGGGGGAAACCTTCCTTTGAATACAATGGCTCAAATTCAAGCCCAAAGTCAAAAGAAATGGGCATCCAAGATCTTCAAACCATTAGATATGTCGACCATCCTGGGATACCCTCAACAAATGCTTTCAAAGTATGAGAAATGGATGCCCAGATTTTATGGAAATGATGTGGTCATCGCTGAAGAGAATATGAGTAATTTATGGCCCTTCTTTCAACTCAATTCCATGAGTGATGATTCCAAATATTTGGTGATGAATATTTTCTCTGCCACTCTTCAAGATGCTGCTAGAAAATGGTATGACAGTCTCCCTGGTGCTAGCATCA
This sequence comes from Picea mariana, assembly GCA_032191745.1. Classification (NCBI taxonomy): domain Eukaryota; kingdom Viridiplantae; phylum Streptophyta; class Pinopsida; order Pinales; family Pinaceae; genus Picea; species Picea mariana. The sequence continues at coordinate 215,769 of JASDQU010103105.1, read as the reverse complement.
AAACCATGGATCAACTAGAAGAAGTTTTTCTTAAAATATGGAATGTCAAAGAAGATCCAAACATGTTGTTGACGTGACTCAATGAGATCAGGAAATATGAGAATGATACTATTAGGGAGTTCCATACAAATTTTGAAAGGTTGTTGCAACAAATACCTAAGAGTATTCACCTTGGAGGAGATTACCTTCTCTTCCTCTATACCAAGGCATTTTTTGAGAAATTTGGATTCATGCTCAGGGACAAGGGCCTAAAGAAAATTCAAGAGGCTCATGAAATAGCTACAAGAATCGATGATAATATGTCATCACCCATGATGGAACCTTTCTATGCCCCAAGAGCCAAGGTTGATGTTAAACCAAACGTGGTGCACAACGATGAGACCACCCAAGATATTAGTGTTGCCTTGGCAATACTTGAAGAGACTATCGATGGAATGGCAACAAATCAAACCTTTATGATGAATAAATTACCAATTTGGAGAGAGCACAACAGTAGGCTCCCATGCCTCCTTTCAAAGGACAGCCTCAAAATCATGTTCAAGTGTGCAAGCCTCGAAATGAGAAAAAGGTTCCTAATACTCTTGCTCCCTAAAATATTGTAGATGAAACTCCTTGGTGTTTTCAGTATAGGGATGCACATTGGGAGAATGAATGTCTAATAAACAATGGATACCCTGACCAAGTGAACATTTTGAATTGTCTCTTTGTTGAAGAGCCACAAGTATGTCTCAATATCACACTCAAACAACTTGAAGAAGGCATAAAAGAAGTATTCAAGGGGGATAGAATGGAAAGTATAAAAAATTTAGATGAAGATTCAAGGGAGAATATGAAGAGGCAAGAGTTGCAAGTGTATACAAGAAAAAAGAAAGCACCTCAATCCCATCCCACTAACTCCAAGCTTCCTCAAAAAAAACTTCCACCCCCACTAGTGAGTAGGCTTCTACCCAATCCTACTTTGCCAAAAACTGACAATATTAACTTGAATTTTAACTTAGAAAGTGTCACGGAAAATATCAATGTAACTGTGCCTTTGAAAGAAATCATTAAGATCCCTTCAATGAGGAACAAGTTTGAGAGATTATTCAAGGTACAAAATGAGCCGGTAGACCCTCCTATAATGTTGCAAGCATGAAATTTTAGGTTACAATATGATGATCATCCACCATTCTTTATGTCACTGCAAGTAAATAACAAATGCTTGAATAATTGCATCCTTGACTCAGGGTAAGGTGCAAATATTATGTCACTAAAGGTAATGAAACAGTTGGGTTTGAATACCACAAGACCTTATAGAAATGTATGTGGGTTTGAATCTTGGTATATTCCCACTCATGGTGTGACAAAAAATGGGAAGGCTCGCCTTGCTCGATATCCTGAGATAATTATCCCGATGGACATTGTGGTGGTGGACATCCCTAATGTATGGGGCATGCTCTTGTCTAGGAAGTTCGTTGCAACATTGGGTGGCACATTATAGATGGACTTGAGTAGTATCGATATACCTATGGATGATGGTACCTATGCTCGCTTTCCCAATATGACTATGGCCAAGGCTCACGTTGAAGAGATTGGTATTGATTCAGAGATAAAAGAAATACATGAACCAACCAAAGAATCTCTTCCAAATTTTTCTCTATATGATTTACCTTTTTCCAAGGAAGAAGATTTTGATGCCATACAATGGCCAAAGAAGGAAGAGTACCAACAATTGCTAGACAAGTATAAGGAAAATAAAGTTGTCTCTATCAATGTATTAAGGAAAAAAGACAAAGATATGTTGGTTAGACCAAGCCAAGATGATGTCCTTACCACAAAATCCTACCCCTCTCAAGACAATACACCAGAGTAATACAAGAAGAATTGATCTCAAAAGAGGGGATTACAAACAAGGAGATTTGGTCTTGGAGTGGGACGCAAATATGGGTCAGCCCAATACCCATAAGGATTCTAATAAGTTTTGGCTGGGTCCATTCAAGGTTAGAGGGAAGTCTGTTGATGACTCTTACTACCTATCCACAATGCAGAGAAGGAGGCATCCATTACCAGTTAGTGGGCATCTCCTCAAGCCCCATTGTGGGGAAGATATTTGACTTCTCGGTATAGCATAGAGTAGAGTAGGTAGGTTTGGGTAGGAATTTTCATCTTGCATTGCATTATATATATGTGGGTGAAATCATGAAGATGGGTTACACTTTTGCTTGTTTTATGAGAAAAAAAATTGTATTTTCACAAGTTATTCAACTTCCGGCATACAAAAGTATTTTTTTAATTTAGAATTTCACTTTACAGTAAAAACAAAACTTGTGAAGAATTGTGTTAGCTTTCCAATGACTATTTTTCAAAAAAAAATTATCACGATTTGATATGTCAATTTGACAATTGTTTAACAGTATGTTCCTTAAACATGAAATGAATGATAATGAGTTACTTATTTCTACAACAATGTATCTATTATTAAACTTATGTTTTTAAGAAATGAAATATACTGCAACAATCTACAGAGACTCTATTTTATTATGACTATAATTTTGAATCTGACGGATGAATATTATAATTTCTAGAATTTTTTTAAGTTGACCAAGTTGAAAACGTTGCAAATTTTAAACACATGTTTTTCTACACGTTGTATCTATCTTAATTTTTACTTAAAACTAAAATCAAAATATACCCTTTTGAAAAGAACAGTTTAAGGATTATGAATATATTTTTTTTCCAAGTTTTTCAGTGTATATTTTTAGAGATACCGATATTTCATTTCACTGAATCATAATGTCTGCTGAAAATATTATGTGATGATTTTTTTTTAAATTAAATAAAATTAGATAAAAATAAAGAAAATGAAAACAAATTATAGGAATTGAAAGTAGATTCAATTTTGGAAATGCTGGTGTCATTTTCGAAAACAAATTCTCAGTATTTGCAGGAGTTCGCAACCTCCGAAGTTCAGTTAAGCTTGGGGAAATTCTCTGGTTTTCGTTTTCAGTCTCAATTTCCTGTTTTCGGCCGAAATAATATTTCGGCCAAAAAAATGATATTTCGGTCGAAAGACTAAAATCTAACGGAAACCGTCAAAACTGAACGGTTTCCAAGTTTTTCGACTGAAAGACTGTCAAACAAATTTCATCCATCGAAAAAAATGAAACGACACGTCTTATCATTTTCTTTCGCGCCAAATTGTATAAATAGGCTTTTGGCCGAACACATTTAACACAATTCATCTGATGGACAGACAGATATAAGCTCGAGGATAGGGATTTCAAAGCATTTCTATTACTGATTGCAGTTGTATTCTTTTCTTTCTTTATTTCTTCCCTTTGTTCCATAGGCTTAATTGGAGGATCGATATCGATACATGGTGGTTTTCTAGAGCACTTAAACAAAGTTTCGAATCATCTTTTTGGTTTTTGTTGAATAAGGTAATTGATGTTTGTTCAAGTTTTTATTGGAATAACAATTTATATGTTGAAAGATAAATGTTGAGCATTTTTTCAAGGTAAAGTATTTTTTGAACATATCTTTTACAGATAACTATAAAAGTCATGGGAAACAAAAGTTTGCACAAGAGAAAATATGATCGCACTCGAGATGATACTCGCCAAATCGAACAAAGGAAAGAGCTTTATCGGAGAAAGAAACAAGAACGTGCAAATATTGAAGAAAGAAACGGTGATAATGTCAATAGAGATTTTCGACAAGAATAAGTTCAACCAGGTATGCATGCACATATGATGATCGAGCACATGACACACATTGGGACTGTATTCAGAAAGTACAAAATTCAAAGTATAGAATTCAAATTTAAAATATTGTAAATAATATAATTGATTGTAATTACAATTTGATGTTTTTCAAATAACATAAATATATTTGTCTCATAATGTCGAAGAAGACGTTGAAACCGAAATTGAATCAGAAGACGAATCACCTATAGGTATGTACATAAATTTAGATTAATACAAGATGAACACTCAAGTGTATATAACTTAGTGAATTTGTGTTCGGGTTATGTTTTTTAATATAAACTTTAAATTGAAATATGCAAGAGAATCTATCAACATTGATGATGAAATATTAGAAAATGTTAATACTGACAAATTTGGGAAGAAAAAATCTAAGTATTATATAAGATATCGAACTAAGAATATGTATAATACTTATTTCAAAGATGAATCAGTAACAGTACAGGCTCAACTTTTACTTTCTCTATTGAAGTCAAGAAAGTTAAAAGAAGCTACATCATTATTGAGTATTCAAAAGTCGACAAAGGATACAAAGGTGCAAGAGAATGTCTTTAACAATATAACTAGTGTATTAAAAGATTTTGGAAAATCTCGAAAAGAAGATGTCTGTGTTGCACTTAAAACATTACAAACAACAATTGTTTCAGGGAGCAATATAAAAGATCGTTTGACATTACAGCTAGCAAAAATGATGGGAACGTCAAGAAAAACATTGCACAAACATAGAAAATTTCGTTTCCAAATAGATGTAAACGATGAATTGGCTTGTTGGATAGTGATTTCTAGACAACCCTACAAAGATGGACTTGCAGAAAATGTTAAAGAATTGGCCCGTAATTGTTGGTTGGAAGAATCTCATGTTTCACCACATACAAGGGATGTGTTGCATCGAAGAATAGCACGAAATCAATATGAAGAACATCCAAAACATATATTGTCAATGACACAAATAGAGTTGTTTAATAAGTTCAAAGAAGAGCACAAAGAAGTTAAAATTTCCATCAATACATTTGCGCAACAAAAACCATGGTTTGTTAGACCCATCACTGTCTTTGACACGTGTTGTTGTCGTTATCATATGAAGTTTGAGTTGTATTACGACACTTTTTTGGATTTTGGTAAAACTTTATGGCCAGGTTCACCTCCTCCTTCCACATTCCGTGTTTTTATATCTGAAATTCTATGTGAAAGAGAAGATGATGATTTATTTTACAAAAAAAAAAATGTGTTGGTGGAAAGAAATGTGATCGTTGTGGAAATCTAAGTTTGTTTCATTCAAATTATCATATTGATATGAATGATCAATCATTTTTTAATATAAGAGTCAATTGGAAGAGATATGAATATTTGAGCAGCACGACTCTACATTCTTCAAATACTATTTCCAAAAGGCTTGATTTGAAGGTAGATAAAATATGTTTGATAGATTTTTTGAAGTTTGAGGAAGAAATCTATAAATACACCAAGCATTCACATAGAGCTCGATGGAAAGATCTACAATTCAAACAATCTCGTGAAGTGTTTCCACCAGGGACAATTTTGTCTGTAGTTGATTTTGCAGAGAATTACACATTCGCTGCACAAAAAGAAATACAGAGTGAATATTATCATTCTCATCAAGTCACCATATTTGTCCACGTTCTATATAGACATGCTCAATGGAGTCTCCCAAACATAGAAATCACCAACGAAAATCGGCATGTTATTAAAGAATATCACTTTTATATAAGTGATGATCGAACACACGACACACAGTATGTACAACATTGTTTTGATAAATTTTATGATTCATTGAAAGAACGCGAAATCATATTCGATCAACATTGGATATGGTCCGATGGGTGTGCGAGTCAGTTCAAATCTGCATGATCATTCTATTGGTTATGTCGTCTTCATAAAAAATTAAACATTACATATTTTTGGAATTTTTTTGAGACTGGTCATGGAAAAGGAGAGCACGACGGTGCAAGGGCATGTATAAAATGAGCACTTTGAATGTATCAGTTGAACCCTCATGCCGATCGATTTGAATCCGCTGAACAAGTTGTTGAATGGTGCAACATGGCACTAAGCCATGAATATAATCCATCAAGGGATGTGCATAGGTGTGTCTATATATAAATGTTACATGTATGTACACAGGATATATAAATTTGAACATGTTCAAATTTATATTCAATCTTCAATCATTTTCTTGAGAGATTTCAAGTTAACAAGTTCTTGTCTTGTGCATGTATTTTTGGCATGTTGGAATCAAAGATGTAAATATATCAATCTCATATGACACCGGTACAATACCTGGGACAAGAAAAATGCATTCAGTTAAAACAAAAAGTTTTCAAAATGGGTTTGCATTTGATAGACGAAATGACTCTTGTTTTTGTTCAGTTTGCATAGACGACTCAGAATCCATAGATATTTGCGAGAACGAAAATGCAGGATATGTTAAAGCTTGGAGACATACTAAACTTAATGTAAAAGGGAAAATGCCACTTGCAAGCTCAGAGGAGATGGAATCAAATGAAACTATAGTGTCAGTTGATGGCGATAGAGTTTCTTATCTTGTTAGAGAAGGTAAAATTTTTATGTTTAAATTTTTTCAAATAACTTGTAGATACATACTTGTGTGATAATGTAACACGAATTAATTGATGCCCAATATATCCAATTATTTGCAGGAGATGTTTTTGCCATGGTTGCACCTGTAGACAACACTAAAAACGTGAAATATTGTTTGATGCAATGCACGGAACAAAAGATGAGGCTATTAAAAGATTTTGATGATAATGGTTTTATATATGAAAGAGGATCCATTGTATTGAAAGGATATTTTTTTCAAGAAACCCATCAAACCGATACTCATGTTCACTTTCAAGACTACCAATCAGATGTCACAAGTTGTCAATATAGTCATTTGGTATGTGCAGCGCGCATAAAGTTAATAGAAGTTCAATCAAAAAAAAAAAAAGTTACAAAATGGAAAATGTCCAAAGTCGATCATGAACGAATAATTGAAGATGGAATACCATTACGTTGTTTTTAAACAAACTTGGGACATGTGTACATTCCATAATTTATAATTTTTCATTGAAAATACATTCCAAATTTTGATAACTTGTTTTGACTATCTTCAAACATATTTCCAATTATGATATTTATAAAAAAAGGTAGTATGTATATTAGTAAAAAGGGTACTGCACCCCAATTACTATGATATTTATAAAAAGGGCACTGCACCCCAATTAATACCTAAAAGTATATTGTTAATACTTACAACCTAATTAGTATAGGAT
>JASDQU010103105.1:149475-172101 GCA_032191745.1 Picea mariana | reverse complement strand
TCACACGGTGGCATATGTACCTAAATTTTGGCAACAACTCCTTAATCTAAGCAATGTTTTGTACTTAAATAATATCTAATATTCAGTTTCAGTAATCGAAGATGAAATTTTCATTACAACCTACTTGACTAATCAAACTACTCTTGTGCAAGTTGTTGTTTACCATTTGTCTCATTCTTAGGAGTTGGTGATTCTTACAAGTGCACATCCTTGGTACAAATGATTAAACATATATTTCTTCACTCATTAATTTTGATTTCACATTCCTAAATTTTTCCTTTAACTGCGAAAAGGAATAATTATAAATTAAACTTCAGATGGAACTAAAATTCGATATAGCTTTCAGACATAAGCAGAATTCTAAATTTAACCTTCACACTAAATTAGAATTCGAAATAACTTCAGACAGAAACGAAATTTTAAATTAAACCTTCAGATCGAAATAACTGAACCGTATTGGTTTATTACACTCTAAAGGAATAATTCTAAATTAAACTTCAGACAGAACTAAAATTCAAAATAGCTTTCAGACAGAAACAAAATTCTAAATTTAACCTTCAAACTGAATTAGAATTCGAAATAATTSAACCTTCAGACAGAAACGAATTTAACCTTCAAATAGAAACGAAATTTAACCTTCAGACAAAAACGAATTTAACCTTCAGACAAAAACGAATTTAACCTTYAGACAGAAATGAATTCAACCTTCAGACAGAAACGAAATTTAACCTTCATACAGAAAGATAGTAGAGGTTGATAGTGGAGAAGCCAACGGCTTGGCCACAGAGGCCGCCACCTAAAGCTAGATTTTTATTTAAAAATTAAAATTAAATTTAATGTTTCAATCTACAGATTAACATTAAAATTAAAAAAAAAAAATTACAGTTACTTACCTTAAGCTCGGCCTGTCGAACGCCCGACTGCCCGCAGGAACGCCCGCCAACACTCACGAACGCTCACAAACACGCTACATCCGTGCCAACACTCACGAACGCAAACAAACACCCTACATCCGCGCCAACACTCGCGAATGCTCACAAACACCAAAAGGTTAGAAAAACGTTTGAAAATTGATGTGTGGTTGTTATATAAACCTTCTTTTGGCCGAAAGAGTTTTCGGCCGAAAGATGTTTCGGCTGAAAGATTGTTTCGGCTGAAATATCTTTCAGCCAAAAGAATATTGTCGGATGGAAAAAATATGTCCGACTAAATATTTACACGCAAATTGAGGATATTGTCACTGTACCGTTTGATTTGACATTCCACCTTTTGACCGAAAAATAGTTCGGCCGAAAAATACTATTAGTCCGACCGAAAAAATGTTTTTCGGAATTTTGGAAATCAGATGGTCACGAAAGTGTTACCCACCTCCGTGATTTCACCCATGTTGCATCTTGCATATCATGATAGTATAAATTTGCATACATGCTTATGATTTACATGTCCTCTTCTTGAATCTTGCATCATTGCTATGTCATATTTGTATGTTTTGTATGATCATATTGATATGTTAGATTAAAAAAAAAGGTATTAGAAAATTTTATTTTCAACATTTGCTTTGGATTTTTGATAGTTAGCAATTTTTAATAAGAATAAGGGGTGATAGCACCACCCTCGATGCTCTGACGATTTTTCTTGAGTGTGTAGGCATGGGTTTGTTGAAATATTGTAACTGCAAAGAGTATTCTAATTATTATTGAGTTATTATCATATAGATCAATCCCCTTTTGTGGATTGATCATGTCGAGCTTTGTATTAGACCAAATCCCCTTTATGGATTGGTCAAACCCTAATTATATGATGCTAATTAAGAATTCAGCCCCTAAGCCTAATTAAAGTGGTTTTAGCCACTAAGTGAAGAGGTCGTCCCTACCCAGTGAAGAGACACTGCTAGCTAGTATAAATAAGAGAGGTCAGCGCCTCATTCACTCACTCACTCAAGTCACTCAACAAGTGCACAAGTTTGGAGATAGTTGTATTTGGGAGAAGAAGGAAGAGAGAAGAGCATTGCTCAATCTTGGTTATTTTCTAGTGTTTGGTCTTTTATCTTGGCATTGTGTTGGCAATCTATATTAAGGAGGTTTTTGATGGGTTTTCTCCCCCATGAGGGTTTCCCAGGATAAATGTTGTGTATCTTGTGATTGTGTTTCTCTCAGTGATCCTACCTATGTTATTGTTATCTAGTAAATTGAAAAGAAACTTAATAGAAACTCTAAAATTAACATGGTTTCATAGCTAAGATGAAGAGAGCATCTTTCACTGGATAAGAAAAAACATCCATGTTGACGTACAAGAAAAATAGGGCTTTATGTTGGAGAAGAATTTCAGCCTAAAACCCAACTAGGGAAGTGCGCCCTAGCCCAGTGAACCTATTGGCAACTTGAGCACACCTTTTATGTGGCTAGAAACTCCGGGAAGTGAAACCCTAGTTTTTGGTTGGCACAAGAAAACTAGAAAACCAGGAAACCAGAACCAATACCAGAAGTACTAATCCAGATTTGTGCAAGTCCAGTTTCAAGGGGTAAAATTTTGATTTTCAGAAAACTGACTACACTAGCCTACTCATCTCATCCAAGCACACGTCCTGGTAAGTTTAGATTTAATTTCTAAGCACTTTCAATTTTTGGTCATTTTCTCAGCTCCAGGTCAAGATGTCTGTAAGCACCAAGCTTGTTGACAAGTTAGAAGGTGTGGAAAACTTCCATGCCTAGAAGTATAGGATTGCACTCATTCTTGAAAAGAATGACATTGCAAAATTCATAAAGGAAAATGTACTGGAACCCGAAGAAGATGCAACCAAAGCAAAGTACCAGAAGGATATGGTTAGGGCCAAAAGAATCATTATAGACTCTATTAAAGATCACTTGATCCCTCAAGTGGCTTCTAAGAACATTCCAAAAGAGATGTTTGATGCCCTAACCATAATGTATGAAGGGAAGAATATTAATTGGAAGATGAATCTAAGAACCCAACTCAAAAGTACAAGGATGCAGAAAGGAGAAACAATACATGTCTATTTCTCTAGAATTTCTCAATTCAAGGAACAACTAGAAGCTATTGGAGATAACCTAGATGAATATCAACTCATAATGACAGCTCTTAATGGTCTCACAAGACCTTGGGATGCCTTCATCCAAACCATTTGTGCAAGAAAGGAGAAACTACACTTTGATAACTTATGGGAAGAATGTGTTCAAGAAGAAGCAAGAGTAGCCAACCGAGAAGCAGTACTATCAAGAGATGAAGATCAAGCCCTAGCTTCTCATGCTAAAGGAGGAAAGAAGAGGCATCACTTCCAGAAGGAGACTCATCAACATAAGGAATCTCACTCCCCAAAGAAATTCAACCACTCTCATAAAGAATCTCACCCTCCAATGAGATTCCAGAAGTTTAAGAAAGGTCAAAGGAGAGAAAAATACTTCTCCTCTTACCAATGCTACTATTGTGATAAGATGGGACATATTGCTAAAAATTGTCCGACCAGAAGGGAAGAATACAAGAAGAGAAACAAAAGGCCTCATGCTCATACAGTTGAATATGATGAGCCACCCACGAAGATGATTAAAGAAAAGATTGAAGACTATGTCTTAATCTCTTCCCTCTCAGGATCAGTGTCACCTGGAGAGGATACTTGGCTCATAGATAGTGGTTATTCTAAGCACATGACAAGTCAGAGAGGCATTTTCTCTCGCCTTACCCAAAAGAACTTTCCCCAGAAAGTTACACTTGGAGATGATTACCAGTACCCTATCAAAGGAGTGGGAGAGTCCAATTACAAACTTGATTCAGGGACCCCAATGAAGATGAAGGATGTATTATATGTACCTTGTTTGATGGAGAATTTTATTTCTATCTTAGCTTTAGATAAGAAAGGATTTATGGTTGCATTCATAGATGATGAAGTCCTTATGTGGCCTAAAGGAAAAACCATAGAAGATGCAATTGTTATTGGAACAGAAGAAGGTGGCATATACAAATTAAAAGGTCACTCAAATGCAGCCTTGACTCACTCCACTAAGAGTCCATGTAAAGTTTGGCATAGAAGACTAGCTCACATCAACTACAAGGCCTTAACATATGTGATCAAAGCAGTTACAGATCTACCAGACTTCAAGGTTGATCATGAAGGTGTGTGCAAGGGATGTGCACAATGAAAGAACATAAAGAATCCTTTCTCGAAGAGCGAGAGTAAAGCAGGAATCTTGGAACTCATCCACTCAGATGTTTATGGCCCAATGCCATCAACCTCTCTTAGTGGGTATGTATACTATGTGTCATTCATTAATGATTATTCTCGCAAGACTTGGGTTTACTTCTTGAAATCAAAAGATGAAGTGTTTGGAAAATTCAAGGAATTCAAATCCTTGATAGAGAATCTCTCTAAAAAAAAAAAAAAGATACGCAGGTCAGATAATGGAGGAGAATACACCTCAAAAGAGTTTGGAATTTTTTGCAAAGATGTCAGGATTAAGAGGGAGCTCGCCACTCCCTATAATCCTCAATAAAATGGTGTAGCAGAAAGAAAGAACATAACTATAATGGAAGCAATGAAGACTATGATCCATGATCAAGATCTTCCAATGCACTTATGGGCAAAAGAAACAAGAACAACATTGTATGTACAAAACAGATTATCCCATAGTGCACTTGGGTTCAAAACCCCTGAAGAAATTTTCTCCAGAAATAATCCAAAAGTAAGCCATCTCAAAATATTTGGTTGTCCATTGTTTGTACACATTCCGAAAGAAAGAAGAACCAAGCTAGACCCTTCAGGAAAGAAGGGAATATTTGTGGATACTGTGAGGTCTCAAAGGCCTTCAAAATTTATATACCAGGTTACCATCATATTAATATCATCGAAGATGTAACCTTTGATGAAGATGCAACACTTAAGAAATCAAGGAGATGTCATCTTGAAGAAGTATATGAAGAACCTGTAGCTCCCAGAGTTACAGAACCAATTAGGGAAGTCACAACTTCCCCTGATGATATTCAAGAAGATCATGATATGATAGAATCTCAAGAACCTCTCCAGATGATGATCTCTCACAAGAAAAATCCAACTTGGGCGAGGGAATTTATTCAATATGGAGAGAAGTATGGTGCCCCAGAAAGAACCATGAGACAAGTCAAGAAACCTAACCCATTCTCCATTTATATGGCTTTGATGTGTGATCTCATAAAGAAAGAGCCTACTTGATTTGGAGAAGCCATTCAGAAGAAAGAATGGTCAGATGCCATGACAAAAGAATACCAATCCATTCTAAAAAATGATGTATGGGAAATAGTTCCCAGACCGAAGAGCAAAGATGTGGTATCTTCCAAATGGTTATACAAGATAAAACATGCTGTTAATGGAAGTATTGAAAAACACAAAGCAAGATTTATAGCTCGTGGATTTTCTCAAAAGGAAGGCATTGACTATGAAGAGACGTTTTCTCCTATATCTAGATACACTTCTATCAGAACCATCATAGCTCTTGCAGCTAAGATGAAGTGAAAGTTACACCAGATGGATGTGAAAACAACCTTCTTAAATGGTGTCATTGAAAAAGAAGTGTATATAGAACAACTTCAAGGGTTTGAAGCTAAAAACAAAAAGACCCATGTCTGCAGGTTGAAGAAGGCTTTGTACAGATTGAAACAAGCTCCTAGAGCTTGGTATGGAAGAATTGACAGTTTTTTGACGAGCTTGGGCTTTACTACGAGTAAGGTTGATTCTAACCTTTACTTCAAGGTTATGAATGATGAGCCAAATATATTTTTGTTGTATGTAGATGGCATATTCTTAACTATGGAAGAAAATCTCATCATTGATTGTAAAAAGAAGCTTGTTGCAGAGTTTGAGATGAAAGACATAGGCCTAATGCACTTTTTCTTAGGTCTTGATGTTTGGTAGATCCCAGAGAAGATCTTCCTTAACCAAGGGAAGTATGCAGTTGAAATATTGAAAAGGTTTGATATGTTGGAGTGTAAATCCATGAACACACCCATGGAAACAAAGTTGAATCTCTTGGTTGATACTTCGTCAAAATTGGTTGATGCTACATTGTATAGATAGATCATTGGATCATTGATGTATCTAATGAACACCAGACCAGATATATGTTTTGTTGTGAACACCTTGAGTCAGTATCTGGTAGAGCCCATACATGTTCACCTTGTTGCTGCAAAACATGTGATGAAATACCTTAAGGGTACATTGGATTTTGGTCTCTACTATAATGGAGATCATGACTTCAGACTGATTGGTTATACTGATTCAGTTGGGTTGGAAGTGTTTCTGATAGGAAGAACACTTCAGGATGTTGTTTTAGTATGGGGTCGGCCATGACTTCATGGCAGAGTAGGAAGCAATCCAATATTTCTCTCAACACGACAGAAGCGGAATACATTGTTGCATGTTCCACTAGTTGTGAATCCATATGGCTTCGGAAGTTCTTGACAGGTCTATTTGATCTAGAGATGGAAGCAACCATAATTCTATGTGATAACCAGAGTTGCATAAAGATGACAGAGAACCATGTGTTCCATGACAAGTCAAAGCACATAGAAATCCGGTATCACTACATTCGTGATATGGTGCAGAGGGGAGCTATAAATCTCCAATATGTTGGCACAGATGAGCAGGTTGCATATGTGTTGACCAAACCTCTATCTCGTGTGAAGTTTAAGCACTTCCGACACAAGCTTGGTGTTGTCCGAAAGGACCTCCCTCGAAAGGGGGAGTGATGTTGATGATACTATAGTATCCTGACCAATAACAGGTGGCTCTGTTAGGATTTTATATCCTAGGGGACTGATCATCCCTGAGTAGATCGTGAAGGTCAAGTAAGGATGGTCTGTCAGAGTACCTATGCATGTATATGCCATCTATAGTCAGTAGTGGTAGCTCTGTTAGGATTTTTATAATCCTAGGGAATCTTATGATTTTTGGGCAGATCTCAAAGATCCGGTAAGGATGGTCTGTTAGAATACCATGTGGTAGCTCCGTTAGGATTTAATGTCCTGGGGAATCTTATGATTCCTGTGAAGCTCCCTAGGGACTGTCAAAGTACCACAAAATGTTGTTGCACCTGCCTCATTATGTTGCCCCATGATGATTATGATGTTGTTACTCCAGCCTTCATGTTGTGATGATGTTGTTGCTCCATCCTCCGTGTTGTGATGATGTTGTTGCTCCAGCCTCGTGTTGTGATGATATTGCTCCAACCTCCTGCTGTTGATGATGATGTTGTTGATGTTGTTATTTCTTTTATGCTAACTGAAGTTGATGTTTCACGTTCCAGCTCCATGCTATAAATGATGATGATGTTATTCCAACTCCATGTTGTGAATGACGATGATGATGTCATTCCAACTCCATACTAAGAATGATGATATTATTGATGATGAGAAAAACATCTAATGATTTATAGATATGCCAATCAGTGTTCAAGATGATGATGATGTTGTTGCCCTCTCTCTCCTGATGATGTTGTATTGTAGAATACCCTTCTTGTTAAGGGGGAGTGTTGAAATATTGTAACTGCAAAGAGTATTCTAATTATTATTGAGTTATTATCATATAGATCAATCCACTTTTGTGGATTGGTCAAACCCTAATTTTATGCCGCTAATTAAGAAGTCGACCCCCAGGCCTAATTAAAGTGGTTTTAGCCACTAAATGAAGAGGTTGACCCTACCCAGTGAAGAGACACTACTCTAGCGCCTGCCAGCTAGTATAAATAAGAGAGGTCTGTGCCTCAGTCACTCACTCACTCAAGTCACTCAACAAGTGTGCAAGTTTGGAGATAGTTGCAGTTGGGAGAAGAAGGAAGAGAGAGGCACATTGCTCAGTCTTGGTTATTCTCTAGTGTTTGATCTTTTATCTTGGCATTGTATTGGATCTATATTAAGGAAGTTTTTGCTAGGTTTTCTCCCCCATGAGGGTTTCCCGAGATAAATGATGTGTATCTTTTGATTGTGTTTCTCTCAGTGATCCTACCTATGCTATTGTTATCTAGTAAATTGAAAAGAAACTTAATAGCAACTCTAAAATTAACAAGGTCATACCAGAGATGTTGAGGTTCGCATGTGCTCTATGGTGAGCACATGTCCCCGAGTAGGAGACTGATGTTACCCCCCCAGGCTAGGTGTAACTAAGGAGAACGTGTCTTGAGGCCCACAGGTAGCAGACATGGAGTATTGAGAGTCATGTTGGCCAACAAAACCCGAAGGGCCCCTCTTTTCATGAATGCCTCATCATTCATCACCTACAACAGAGCATCATCCACCACATTGACTTGGTCAAAGAAGACAACAGGGCTCGCTCCATGAGGTAATAAGTCCAGTATTGTGGTAAGTGCCATTTCAATAATTAAAGCATTTGAGCATGTTGCAAAGAACCCTTTTTTTTATTATAGAATGTTTGCTTGGAACTTTTACCTTTTTCCTAGTTTCATCTTGGTGAGTGACATGGTCTCCTAGTAAATAGGTCACCCTCGGAAAAATGGTTGCTACTGGGTGGTTCTTTGAAGGGTCATCATATCATTCTCGTCCATACTTACCACCTTCCATCATTCTACCCCATCCATTTCCTTATCTGTTGGGTCATCAGGTTCATTGACCCAAGAAGAGATTGCACCTCATTTCATGGGAAGAAGGGGCTGAAGGACCAGAGGTATTGTAGCTAGAAAAAGATAAAATCCAATGATTATTCTTCTAGATGCTCGCCCTTAGGCCCTGGGAACAATAAAAAGCTTCTCCAAAAAATGAAGGTCCAACCAAATAAATCACATAATTAATAAATTTCCCTCTTGTCGAGGGGGTGCATTGCAATGTCTTTTACTTTCCATTGCACATGACACTCAATGTATCCTAGCTTCAAGTGGCATTGTGATACTTTTACTTTCCCTTGCATATAGTACCCAATGTTCAGACTCTAATAAATTAAATGACAAAGGGTTTGAAAAAAAGTTGCATTGAAAACGAAGGATGCAACACACCCTCTACAATGGCACCCATAAATGAGACAATATGAACCCTTGTATGTCAAGGACCCCATGCCTATAGGTCTTGCCCAAATCCACCTCACTCAATACATGACTTAGATAGGTTCTTCTCGAGAAACATCTCTTGACTTGGGGATTTTCTTACCTAATAGAGCACCATGACACCCCTCCCATACCTAAATTAGGAAAAACTTATAAGGTCTTTGAGCATTTGTCTAATTTGAAAAGAGGGGTTTGATGCACATGTTTGGGTAGTTCTTGTATTAGATATGGCTTACTTGGCATGATTCTTGTGACTTGTAGACACTTGGAGGGCACATATGTTTGTCTTTGCAGGACCTTTCCCAATGGACAAGTATTCCTTAGGAGATGACTTCGTTCATACCTTCATGAGGGCTTTGGAGCCCAAGAATGGATGCTAGATCCCACGTTTGGGGAAATTTTGTGATGAACATTTACACCTTGAAGGAATTCGTTGCCTTTAGAGGCACTTTGACATGATTAAGCGTTGATATTCCACCTCTCTCCACTTGGACAATGGCCTTTGGAGGCCTAGATGCCATCCTACGAGCCCATGACATCATATACAAGGTTGGGGTTTGATGGAGGTGATGATTTGACACTTGGTATGGCATTTTGGCACATGTTTGCATGATGTATGCCCTTTGGAGGCCCAACATTGCACATTTCCAGCCCAATGTTCCACCCTTGAAACTCAACGTTACCCTAAGAAGGGATGATGCCACCCTTTTAGGGTTTACTTTTTGTAAAAATTGATTTTTTGTAATTTGAAAGGGCAAATTAACAAGTCGACCCTCTTGTAAAGAGACATGAATTTTGGTGGTTAGGATTTCCCATATAAGTATGGCTAGCCACCATTTCATTTTTATCATAACATTTCCTCTCACAGAAGAGGACTTGTACTGAAATTTTCACTATCTTGGAGCTTCTTGGTCTCTTTTACTCATGTGCTAGGGTTTAGAGGACAATTCGTGGATGCCTCTTGCTGATTTTTGGTGGAATTTTGGATGCCTCTTGGTTAATCTTCGCAAAGTAAGTAAAATCTACAATTTCATTTCATGTGTTGGATGTTTATGTTGAATTTTACGTGTTAATATTGAAGGTATATTGCTTGTTTAAACCCTAAGGGAGGAGCATAAGTGCTTCCTCCTCTCAAAAGACTTTTCCATCCATAAATTGGTGAAGGAAATCCTACCTAGATTGAGTTCCTAGAGCCCTAAAGTGCCAACACTTTAGGAGTGTCACTCTAGAGTCTTGTTGTTGACATAATCAAAGAATCTGAGGAAAGAGTTGTTAGAGCCCAAAAGTGTTTGCTCTCTAGCAACTTCTTCTTTCGAAGGTTTGGAATCTAGGGCCCTAATGTGCTAGAACCCTATCTTTCAAGCCCTATCTCTTAGATATTACTATCATCATTCTCCAAACATATTACAATTGTTGTTATAAAAAGACTCCATAGCCCAAAAGGCACTAGTTTAATTGCTATTGTAAAGGAATTTGATCAAACTCTCAAATCTTATTTTCTAAGGCTTCCACTAACTTCTTCTAACTTTAACTTAGCCTAATCTACTAATTTTAGTGTCGTTAATGGAAATCTTTGCTACAACCTTCTAATATGCTTCATTTTGATGCATACTTCACTCTAACAATTAGCTAACATATTAAGAAATTGTTTGGGATACTTGGATATTGATCTATTGAATGCATGTTAAATTTTCCATGTCATTTCACGCAATTCTGATCTCTCTAACTTGCTATGGTTACAAAATCATTATTGTTGTTGTAAACTGTTATCTTTCTGCAATTTTTTACTAACACTGATTAATTTTCATTGGCTATTGTCTCTTGAGGTTTATATTGCATACTGGTACTTGGAAATCACCATATGTATATTGCAATTGTTCTTGTTCTAGGCAGGTACCCGAATACTTCCATCTCCTCAATTTCACAGACATGGACCTTGACTTAAGTAACCAAGAGAGGGGGTGGTAGGTTAGCTACATTATCTGCTACTTTGATCCCTTGAGGTTACCAGGGACGCCTCCCTTGTGGTGGATCTCTCTCCATCACTAAAACGTGGGGATCTCTTACTAAGGTGACAGTGGTAGGATTTCTTGTAGTTACGCAATATTTGATTTACTTGTGTTGGGCTTTGAACAAGTACAAATCGTGCGATAACAGTACCAAAACACTAAAAAGATTCTAATATAGATCAAATATTGAGGACATCAATGACAACATTAAAAATGACAATAAAAATGAAATGACAATATCAACAATAACATATCACAAATAATAATAAATAATCTTATTACGATCATAAGCATGTTTGCTAATAATTATGTGGTGCACCTTAAGTCTTGAACATAATTAACAAAATAACCCAATCTATATTTTATTCTACTATATTTTAAGTTTTAGAAGTATATTGAACAATAACGTATATGATCATAAAAAATAAATGTTAGATTTCTTTTCTCTATGGGTTAAATTTAAGTGTTTCATGACATCTTCTACACCTTAAAATTTTGGGGATTTCTTAAATCTTTCCTTTGGAACTTCTCTTTTTAAAATGTGTAGTATCACTATATTAATGTAAATATTCATTGAGAAAGATCACCCCATAAAGGGAGGAAGATAACAATAAACACTAGAAGTGAAATAGGAAATCATTTTAGAGAATATGTATATACTAAGATGGTTAAGAAAGCAAATGCTTCCACATATTATAATGACCCATTTGTAAATAACTTTATTTCATTACCATTATATTTTTCAAAAATATTGAATTTTATGTTACATAGTTACAAAAATATATCAACTACAATCAAGAGTTTTGCTTCTTACAATTTGTTGCAACATTACAAATTGTGTCTATAATGCAAACCAATATTTGAACCTAGCTTTGTTTTTAGGCAATCTCTCCATACCATCATTTATCACCATTTTCTTAGAATGGTGCATGGAGATATGTTCTAACGAATATTTTATTGAAATTCATAATATAAAGCCAAATAAATTCTAAAAAATAAATAATATCCTCATCTATTGGAGGACAATAAAGAGGATGATCCACAAATATGCACTTCGTGCTCAAATCCTTCCCCTCATGAGATAAGGAAAATAAATTTTCAGAAATGTTATACGTAGAAGTTTGACCTTAGTACTTGAGATATTAACTTCTATGTACACCATAACTTTTTATAGGCCCCACTAAAGCAACGGCTTCTTCTAGTGCCTCTAGCAAGTAACAAGGAAACTGCTCAATATACAAACTTGCAAGATGTGAATCTTGCAAAACAAACATTTTATAAAGTATTTTGCCAACAACCTGCAAGACAATTTGGATCAAAATGTTATGAAAGGATAACACTAAAAATTACCTTGTATTAGAGTGATCTTCAGTTGAAAGAAAAAGGATTGGAAAATGAAAAATGTATACTTTCAAATCCTAATTAATAAAAGGATTTAGAATAGAATGTCTAATGCATATTCCACTCCTAAACTTTAGCAAACAAAAACTTGTTTTTTCCCTTCCTTTGGTTATGAAAATAAGTGGATTCCAAGCTCACTTTTAATTAAATTTCTCGAGGAAAAGACCAACGTTTCAGACCAACGTTTCAACTGGGTTTTCTTTTTGGGATAAAAACAATTTTATGTGATTAGCAAAAGAATCACAGATGCATTACCTTTCGTGCATACCCTCCATAAGCTACACCTGCAATTAGAGCTTCAGTGTAAATTTTCTTTCAATAAAAAATCCTCTATAGCACAATTTATTACATAAATAATAAATATTACCCAGTAAGCAACAATTAACAATTTGATAGTATAATGTTTTAGTTTCTGATTGCATGGGAGGGAAAACATTCAAGTAATGTAATGATTTTTATTTTATATAAATATAATTCTAGTTTATAACCAACCATGAGCTGAATATTGCACTATGATGTAGCACTGCAATCATATCATGCAAATAAATGGTGCATATAAGATTTGCATTTGCTTAAAATAAGCAACTAAACAAATGGTATGACTGGATGTTTCAACATTAATATAGTTTATAAATATTAGAAACACGTTGATATGTACATTTCCACCGTATCTATCCATTTCATCATCTAGAGATGCAACTAGAAATGGAACAAGAAAACAAATGAAAGGTTTTAGACTAGATATTTGAGAAGTGCTTGTATGCATCATAAACCTTTTATTGAAGACAAATTTTTAACTTAATGTCACAATGAACCAAATACAATGAGTAGAAGGCTCTATATATAATATAATATGAGAAAGTGTCATTGCTGAAAGGTCCCACCCCAGGTATAATAATAATAAATGTTAGTGATAATACAAATCTACGTCAATATTATACACTTCCCCCCTTAAGATTGACTTAAGGGTAAGGAAGGGATATTATGATAATCCCCCCTTAGTGACAATTTTCTTCATCCCACAAAACAAAAGACGTTTGCAAGTAATAAGAACAACCACACATAGATTACCACATGGGGTGGCCATCCACATACTACTTGACACCAAAAGTGAGCTCCTTACCGGTTGAGGAATAGGGGCTAAATTTATTGTCAACATTGTTGATCTTCACCTACTAAAAAATAGATGATAAACCTCCACCTATTGACGAATAGGTGGCTTCACTCACTAGAGAGTAGGTGGTAAAACTTCACCTACTTAAGAATAGGTGGCTTCATCTATTGAAGTGTAGGTGGTAAAAATTCACCTATTAATGAGTATGTGGCTTCACTTACTAAAGAGTATGTTGTCCCCCAGGTCGTCCCCCCCGCTTTCTCACTCACAACAAAGAGGGTGAATGTCGGGGCATGATGTGCAAGTGCATCTCCCTATGCCACTCTAGGCCTTCAAGTCGACTTTCGAGCAAGAGGGAGGGTACCCTCACTACTTCCTCAAGATTTGTTCTGTGAAGCTCCGACTTATTTTGCTGGGGAGGCAAGATGATGCATCATGGTAGCCTCCACGATCGAGGAAAAAAAAAACAGATAGAGCGTATAATGTTGGAAGGAGACTAGGAAGAATGACTAAACCGTACCAAGCACAAGCTCGACTAGCTCACCTCAAAGGAGCGCTTTAATCATAGCTCCATCCTTGGAAGATAATACGACAAAAGAATGAACATGATCTTTGGAGGAGGTCGAACACTACTTTCCTAACACACACATTCATTAGACAAAAAAACAAATGGGCATGGCAAGTAGCATAGATCCATTGGTTCATTCAACACCATGTGAGACAAAAAATGCAAAGAGGGAAAACATCATGATATTCCTAAGTTTTATTCATAAATCAATGGCAGAACTACCTTGGTCTTGATTTTCAACAACAAACTCAATAGTTTGTTTAATACAATCAAAACTCCAAGGTTGATACAATCACAACTCCAAGGTTGGGACTATAAAATCGTAGTCTTGGAGCAACCATTCTTTTAATACAACAAGGACAACAAGGGTATGGACTGTAAAATCTCGATACTAGGCCTAATAGAATCCCTTTACAAATTTTGCTATTGAGATAGTGTTTACAAAGAGAAGCAGAATGTGAGAAGAAGAAAAGGATGGCACCAATGTTACTTCAAGATTTCAACAGCATAACGATGCAAAACTCTCGATGATCCCCCCCAATGCTACTTCAACCTCTTGTTTTATAGACTCTGCTTTCCCAAAATGGTGCACTGGTTGAATCCCGAATTTTTAGGGGAGTGAGTGGTATACCTAACCAATTCTTGAATTTGCACAATATGGTTTGAAGAGGCCATATTAGGAGTTGACCAAGAAAGATGGTGCAATCTACCTCTATTCCTTTTTTAATTGTACCCCACTTGAGACCAGACTTGGTGGTCCTTTTGATCTTTGTTACCCCCCCATGCCTACGAGTAACTAGAGGAGATCATGTCTCATGGCCCGCAATGGAGACAATGATCTTGACCATGATGATGATCAACATGTCCACAGATAGCAACCCAACAACCCCCCTTGGATTGCCTCTTGCAGCTACAGATCAACCAAGCTCATCAAATCCCAACAACTCTGTGTATGGGAGATGGTAAGCCAACGTCGCTATGAGGTATGTTAGTTCTTTCATGCGAAGTGTTGTGCTTAATTTACGGGGCATGTGGATGAGGATCATTGGTTGAAGTTGGATAATGGATTACTGGCTTGAGAAGTTATGTTTGTTGCCTTGTTTCACCTTGGTGGTCAACTTTTGTGCCCTAGTCCCGTGTTTTCATCGCCCAGGGAAAAGGGGTACTACTGGGGGCCCCTCACAAGGGTAACATTCTGTTCCCCACCATACTTAATGATTTCCATCTTTGAGCCTGTCACAATGTACTAAAATTCGGTAATGGGTCATGGTATATTCTCTCATAAGAAGAAGGGGGACGAAGGCCTAGAGGTTGATGCAGCTACTATATATGTAAAAAATGATAAAGGCCACCTATAAAATCCATAGGCCAACTTGAGATCTACCCCGTCTAATGGTAATCGGCCCTTGTCCTGATGCACTGAATGCAGATCTATAACAGGACTTTAGCCCAGTAAGAAAATGAAAGAATAAAACTTGAAACCTGTAAAGGGGACTTGCAAAATAATGAATGGGTATCAAAAGGAAATTAAGGGGTTCAAAATGAAAAAATTACTTCGAAAAAGGTACCTCAAGCAGCAAGCGCTCCCTCTACAGAGGCACTCATAGAAATAGACTTAATAACACCATAAGCCATGAAGTAAGCCCAACACGTACCACTATCGCACCTACTCTTGAAGGGTTATTTTCTTTCACTATTTCCCTCGGGACCTATCCCTCTACCTGGGTCTTTTCTTTCATTGTCTTGGTTGGCACACCTAATCGGGTTGGATGAAGGCCCTCCCATATTCAAACTTGCCAACTCACATAAACTCCTGAGCCGGTGTGATGCTTGAAGAGGATACTAAGGTGAGTTATTCATATGGCTTATATCTTAAGTAACAACTTACTTTGCATGCCTTAAGGACCAATATCTCTTATGAACATTGGTTTACCTGATCGTATATTATGTTTTGATTTGGATGGCCCTGACATGGTTCTTTTAGGGACATCTCAAGCTTTCACCCAGAACATTGTGCCCTTATTGCAGGACTTTGGCACGTGTGATGCAGAGCAGTTAGTCACCCAATGACTTGAAACCTTCCGACATGAGTTCTCACATCTTCAGAACCTTGGATGATGAGCAGATGGGCTAGGATTTAATAGATTTGGTCATGATGGCAAACAGATGGGTTGTGTTATCACGCAATTTGCACTTGCCCAAAATCCAAAGGCAAGTGAACAATAAATTGGCGTAACATGAGGTTATTCAATCGCTGTCACCTAAATAAGACACCTCTTTCTCTTTAGGGGTAGTAGCCCAGGGGAGATGTCCCCGGTGACCTGGGGGTTTGAGAAGGAAAAGGTAATAGTATCAAGAAAATTCTTCCCCGCTCACAAGTCACACTTATCAGAAAATCCCAAAGGTTTTAATAAGATGAAGCAAAGATTTGCTTAAGTGTACCTGCCCAGAACAAGACAACAAGAAAACACTATTTACAAGTACCAATTGATATTAGTGCTTCATAAAACCTTGGACTTTGAATAAAAGCAATAAGCTGATATAAAAGATGAAGCAACAGAAATTTATAACAACAATGTATATATAATGATAGCTTCACAATTATGCCTTAAACAAGCTTCAATAATGACCAAAATGATAACCTAAAATTGACAGTATGCTAGTATTTGTCAAAAGCAAATAAGGCAATGTAAAATCAGCTTTAACACTTGCTTTTAGAATCTTTTACTGCTGTCATATGTGGTTGTAACTTTCTTTTGTAACAGCAGCAAGATAGTTAGTAAGTTAGTCTAATCTAAGGTTAGGAATGGTTAGCAAAGACCTTGAAGTAAATGGTTTAAAGGTTTTTTTCATCAATCAATCAAATGTAAGGTATGAACTAGTGCCTTTAGGGTAAATGGAGTCACTTTTGCAGGAATAATCTAAGGTGAAAAAAATGATAATAAGTGAACTAAAGACAAAAGGGAGGATGGTTGAGGTGATGGTAACCCAAGGCCTCAATCATCCAAAACCCTAGAAGGAAAACGGCTACTAGGAGGTAGGTAACCCTAGGCCCTAGCGGTTCTCCTCTTTTAGGCAAGCTTGAAATAAAGTAAAAGCTTAATGAAGCAATAGTGCTAGAGTGCTACAAAGGTAGGGCTATAGCATATGCTTCAATGGAGGTGTCTTCTAGCAAAATCAAGTAGGTGGATAGCTATTGAGAGAAGGACAATAACATGTGCTTTTTCCTAGGGTTTCACACTAGCAATTCCATAATCTCATTAAATGAAAGGTAAAAGATACCATAACCATTCAAAGAAAAAAGGATTGCAGATTTTCACTTACATTCACCAAGAATAATCTAGTCACAAGCCCTAATTGAAGACTTTCAACCATGAAAATGCAAAAAAACACCAATAAAAGCTCCCTCCAAGAGTTGTGCACCACTTAGTTCAGCCAATAAGCCTTAAAAGAGGCCGAATTTCAGACCTCACACTTGTGTGAGTGAAAGATGATGAATAAAAATGAGAGTTTTTTCTCTTATTTATACAATACAAATGACCTTTAATTACATTTTAGGTCAAAAAAGGTCGACATGGCCAATGTACATGAAAAATCCACTTTTACATAAAATTGACAAATAAAACCCTAAATTCATCTTTTTAGGGTGACGTCATGCCCCTCCTAGGGTGATGTTAGCCTCCTTTTTGGAACGCTAGGCCTCCAAAGTGAAACGTTGGGGCTCAAAACCCCTCAGGAACTACCATACGTGCCAACCAAAGTCGTCCTCATGTTGGATACCTCAACTGGGTGACATCAAGGCTCTGAATGATGACGTCAAGGGCCAGCGTCATGGTGAGAGGGCAAGAGCCCCTCGATCCAGGCCTGCCAAAGTGCCTCTGGTGGAAAGTCTTGCCTTTTCTCTGGTGCAAGCCTCTGGTATCCCTCTATCCCTGCCTTGGGGTCTCAACATCCATCTAGTGGGATTTTAGCCCTATGGAGGTCCAAGCCAATCATCTCCCCATATGTACCTGTCTGTCAGGCATGGTCCTATAGCAACAAGTTTGCCCTCCATGGGCTCATAAGTCAGAGGGATCATAGCAATGTCAATCACATCTAATAATCAAGTTACCCAAACATGTGCATAAAACCCTTTCACAGACAAGTGCTCAAAGACGTTATGCTACTCTACAAGCCAGGTTTGGAGAGGGTTTCAAGACGTCCTATTGGGATAATTCTCCTTAGGTGTGGGGTGTTTCCAGGTGAAGACCAATCTAGGTCATGTAAGTGCATGAGATGGTGTGGGGGATGTTTGGGCAAGGGGTGCAGTGATGATAGGGAAATGTAGGTCTTACCTGTGGGTGCCTCTGAAGAGGGTGAGTTGCACCTTGTCATGGATGCAATTGTTTCCTAGCCCATTCAATGCCTTTTTTACTCTTTGTCTTATTGCTTTTTCTTTCAAGAGAATAGTTGGGGGACACTGCCCTAGCGTGGTGACCAGTGGAGACAATGTTACCCACAAGCATTTCACGGAGATGAGAAGGTTGGCTCGTGATGAGACCCCCTTTCTCTCGGCTATGCCACCAAGAGCCACTACCCTGGTGTGGTGACCAGATGAATAGTAGTGTCATACCACTACATGCCCATGGACCTACTAGGTTGGCTCGTGATGAGACCCCCTATCCACCAACTAGGTCTTGAGTTTTATTCTTTTATGGGTCCCCCCTTTTTCTTGTTGAGAAGCCTTTTATTGCTTTCTTGGGGATCCCTGGGCGAAGCATCTCAAGGTTTGATCTTTGGATTTTAATTTTTTCCAGTGACTTTTACCCTCTGGGCCTTTAGCCCCTTCTTCCCACAAGGCAAGGTACAACCCTTACTAGCTTGGCAAACCCAATGCTCGAACTAATGTAGGGGATAGATGAGAGGGAAGATGATGAAAAGTGATAAGTATGGAAGGAATGGACGATGACCTTTCATAAACCCACCCAGTGGAAACTCACTCCTAAGGAAACCAACTTACTAGGGCATTCTATCATCCCCCCCAGGTATGGACAAGTTAAAAGGCATAATGTCCAAGCAAACGTCATGAAACAAAGGAGAATTAAATGCACATATTCAAATGCTTTGAGAATCAGAGTGACACATACCATGATACCCGGACTCATTACCTCATGGAGCAAGACCCACTGCTACTTCAGAACCAAGACAATGGGATGGATGTTGTTGTTGCTGACATAATGAAGGCGCTGAAGAAGAAAGGATGGGCCCTCCAAGGCCAAGCTCAAGTCAATATAGCTCTCGGTACTCCATGTCTAGGACATGTGGGCCTCGAGACATAATCTCCTTAGTTATCCCTAGGATAGGGGATAACATCTAGCTCCAACTCGGGGACATGTGCTCACCGTAGAGCGCATGAGAACCTCAGCATCTCTGGTATGACATGTGACCTGCTAGATCTCAACAGAAACGATCAGTGATCATTTGGGGTGGTGATATCACCCCTGGCTCATATATGATAAAATGAAATACAAGTAAGCAATGATATATACAAATGGAAATACAACTACTCTAGCATGCAATTCAAGTGGTATATACAATGAATGCAAAATGCCTAACTACTTACCTGCACTTACCTGTCATGTTGTTGGCGGGTAGTAACGCTTGATATGTATAGCGTTCACAGGTAGCTTCAAAGCTACTCCTTCCAGGGTTCCCAATTTGAACGAGTGCATTCCTGCGTGACTCATGATCATGTAGGGACCTGTCCATAGTCCATCCAACCTCTTATGCATACCAGGTTTCTCCCTTCTTTTGTCCCATAACAATACTAAGTCTCCTTTAGTGAAATCCCTTTCGTTTGCCTTATGGTCGAAGGTGCTCTTGACCTTTTCCTGGTTTCTTGCCATTTGGCTTAGGGCAACCCTTCTAGATTCATCCAACTCTACTAATTGGTTAATTCTCCCTTGGATTGTTTCTCCCTCAGTGGTGTATTGCTGAGCAAAACGGAGGATAGGGATTTGGAGATTCACATGAAGTTTGGCTTCTAACCCATATACCAGTTCAAACAGGGTCTTTCCTGTTGAGGTCTTTGTTGTTATTTGTAATGATCCCAAGCCATTATGCCAGGATCATCACAGTTTTGGTGTCTTTTAAAACTTTTGTTGAGTGAGGTATTTTGTCAAACTGTAGTAAATAACCAAGTATGAAATTGTATAGTAATATATAAAATATAAAATAATTGATAAAAATATGATGATTACAATTGAAAATGAGGGCTTGTTTATATACCCACACAGGGGTGCCCTTTCACCACTAGACATGTCTTTTGAGAACATGTCCTTTCATTATTAATAATTACTATTTACTAACTATTTACTAATTAATTATTATGTTATGAACATCTATTTATATGTATTTTATGTTCATAACATTGTCTGCCTCTTAAAAATGCTTTGTCCTCAAAGCATTGATAACGACGGGTGTAACTGACGAAAATGTTTTGATTCCCATGCCTCATCTTCCTCTGGAAGGTTTTTCCATTTGATAAGATATTCTTTGATTATGAGAGATCATAACTTCTTTTCTCTAGAGGCAATAATGGCTTCTGGTTCTAAAATTATTCTGCATTCTTCGTCCAACAGGGGAAGTAAAGTTTGCACCTTTTTGTGTTGTCCAACAACTTTTTTTAGACATGATACATGAAAAACGTTGTGGAGACGACTTTTATCTGGTAAGTTCAATCCATAAGCAACGTAACTGATTTTTCTGTTAATTTGATATGGTCCGTAATATTTCGACGCTAATTCATTCTTTCCTTGTTGTTTAAGTGATAATTGTTTGTATGGTTGAAGTCTCACAAATACCCATTCTCCAACTTCGAATTCTCTTTCTGTTCGGTGTTGATCAACTTGTTGCTTCATTCTATTTCTTGCTATAACCAAGTTTTCCTTGAGAATTTGCACGACTTTTTGACTTTCATCTAAAAGCTCTTTTACTGATGTGACTCTTGTTTGATTTGTGGCTAACTCTGTCCATGATGGTGGTGGATATCCATAAAGAGCTTGAAATGGTGTCATTTTAGCTGATGTGTGATATGTGGAGTTATACCACCATTCAGCGAGGTGCAACCATTGAAGCCATTTATTTTGCTTATCAGTGACAAAGCAACGAAGGTAAGTTTCTAAGCACTTGTTGACAATTTCTGTTTGTCCATCTATTTGTGGATGATAAGCTGAGCTCATATTAAGAGACGCCCCGATTTGTTTGCAAAACTCTCTCCAAAAGTTTCCTTTAAATTTGGCGTCTCTATCACTAACGATCACTTTGGGAAAACCATGTAATTTATAAATGTTTTTACAGAAGACTTCAGTTGTTTGCTCTGCGGAGTCTGTTTTTCTTACTCCCATAAAATGTGCATACTTGGTTAGTCTGTCTACTATCACTAAGATTTTATCTTTTCCTTCTGATACTGGTAATCCTTCAACAAAATCCATTGAGATTTCTTCCCATTTTTGGTTAGGAACATGTAACGGATGGAGTACCCCTGGTGTTGATATATTTTTAGTTTTGTTTCTTTGGCAAAGATCACATTCCGCTACATACTTTTGAATGTCTGTGCTCATTCCTTTCCAAAAGAATGATTGACGAGCATTATAATATGTTTTGAAAAATCCAACGTGGCCTGTGGTTGAACAGTCATGAGCTTCTGGGAGTACCTTGATTTTAAATTTTGAGTTATTGTTCAAACAAATTCTTCCTTTATACCATAAGATGTCGTTCTTCCATTCGAACTTGGGGTATTGGGTTAAATCATTGATTATGGAGCATGTCTCTGTGTTTTTGGCATATTCACTTCAGATTTCGTTCAGCCATTCTGAAATTGCGATTGATACTGCAAAGACTTGTGCTTCTTCGTCTTTTCGTGAAAGAGCATCAGCCACTATGTTATCTTTTCCTCTCTTATGTAGTATCTCCATATCAAATGTGGCAATTTTTTCTATCCACTTTTGTTGTTCAGTGGTTAATGTTTTTTGTTGTAACAAATATTGTAGGCTATTATGATCTGTATGTACCGAGAATTTGATTCCTAAGAGGTATTGTCGCCATTTGGTTAATGCGTGCATGATTGCCAGCATTTCTTTATTGTATGTGGATTGTAAGCCTTCTTTTTTGTTTAGTTTCCTACTTTCAAATGCTATTGGGTGTCCATCTTGCATCATGACTGCTCCGATCCCAAAACCTGAAGCATCACATTCAATTATGAAGGGTTTGGAGAAATCAGGGGTAGCTAACAAGAGGGTTGTGGACATAATTTCTTTTAAATTTCTAGAACATTTTTCAGATTCTTCATTCCAATGGAAGGAGTTCTTCTTTAGGAGATTTGTTAGGGGGCTAGTTAAGTGAGCATAGTTTTTGACGAATCGTCGGTAGTATCCTGCCAAGCCTAAAAATCCTCTTAATTTAGATATACTTTTTGGTCGGGGCCATTCTGTAATTGCTTTGATTTTGTTTGGGTCTACC
>JASDQU010103105.1:103167-131503 GCA_032191745.1 Picea mariana | reverse complement strand
GCAGATCCTAGAGATGGCCAGACATAAGGGAATTGTTTACCAAAGAAAAGGGAGAGAAGCTGCAAGCAAATCTCAAACAAATTTTCCCAAGGTAACTACTCCCCTTCCAATTACTGATCTATCTATTGATTTAGGTAGTTGGATTTCGAATGCTAAAATATTGGTTCCGGTATCAAACCTTCTGAAAATTCCTTCACAAAAGGAAAAATTACTCAAAGCAATAAATGCTCCTGATGGTAAAAAGGTTGTAAAAAATCAAGAGGTTGATAAGAATCAGGAAAAAGAAAAGGAACTACACAAAGACCCACCAGTGGTTTTAACCAGCAGAGATAGAACCAAGGAAGAGAATCCCCCTTCCTTTGTGTCTCTAGAAATAAATGATCAATGGTTACATAACTGTATGTATGATTCAGGAGCTTCATCCAACATCATTACTAAAGGAATCATGCAAAGGCTAGGCCTTAAAGTTACGAGGCCCTATCAAAACATATGTGCCATGGACTCCAGGGAAGTTGAAACCCTTGGGATTATCATAGATCTGCCAGTTAAGCTAGCTTTCCACCCAGATTTTGCCTTTAAGATGGATGTGCTTGTAATTGATGTGTCAGATGCTTGGGGTATGCTTCTCTCAAGAAAGTGAGGAGCTCACATGGGTGGTTGCATAAATATGGATTTATCCTTTGCAACTATCCCATACCCTCCTCCATCAACAGAACATTTCAGACTCTTTAGAGAAACATAAAGGAAGTACCATATAGAAGACCCTAAAGAGCAATTTAATGAGTTCTTATGCCAAACATCTGACATGGGTAATTTCTCTATTTGTTCAAACTTCCTAGCACCAGCTGAAGAAAAGTTTAAAGATGAAAACGAAAGTAATAAGGCTTGGAAGATGAACTTTGATGGTGCACATTCAAGATCAGGAAATGGGGCTGGGATTGTCCTAGTTTCACCAACAGGAAAGTCTTACAATTTTGCATTTAGATTAGAATTTGATGCAACAAATAATGTGATTGAGTATGAAGCACTTCTACAAGGCCTAGAAATTGCAAAAGATATGGGGATAAAAATAATAAATGTCAAGGGTGACTCAGACTTAGTCATTCTCCAGGTTAAAAATAAATTTGCATGCAAAAGTGAAAGATTAAGGAGATACAAAAATGCAATTTGGAATACCATAGAAATGTTTGATGCTATGGATATAATTTCAGTACCTAGGGATCAGAACAATCTAGCTGACAGTTTGGCAGTTGCAACTTCAACCCTCCAACCTTCAGAAGATTTAGTGAAAGGAGAAGGAAAATGGGAAATAATCTTTAGACCTTCAGTCCCAGACAATGTTGATCATTGGCAAGTCTTCAGAGATGATAAACAAATCCTAAGATTCATTCATAATGTTCAATAATTCTCAGATTTCAATGTCAGTTATAAAGAAGAAGGCAAAGATTATCCTGAGGAGGATGACTCAATAAAGAATCCAGCCCCTAGGGGAATAACTGCTTTAGAAAAGATCTTTGACAGGCATGACATGCACAAGAAGAAAAAGAAAGTAATAAAACCTGGCAGCTATATAGAAGTAAACATTGGCACAGAAGAAGTCCCAAGGCTCATAAAAATCGGAAAGGGTACTTCAGAAAAAAAAGGAAAACAATTAATAAGTCTTGTCAGTGAGTATAGGGATGTATTTTCTTTTACATATGATGAACTCAAAGCTTATAAAGATGACGTATTTCAACATACTATCCCACTCAAAGAAGAAACAAAACCTTTTTGGCAAAAACTTAGGCGAATAAATCCTAAGTTGCCACCTTTGATTCAAGCAGAACTCAAAAAGATGTTGGATGCTGGCATCATTACCCCAACAAGGCATTCTTCATGGTGTTCTAACTTGGTAGTAGTTAGAAAGAAAAATGGGGGAATAAGACTATGAATAGATTTTAGAAATCTAAATCTTGCATGCATTAAGGATAATTACCCCTTGCCCAACATGGAAACTCTATTGCAGAGAGTTACTGGGTCAAAAATAATGTCTATGTTAGATGGTTTCTCCGGATATAATCAAGTGTTGGTGAGGAAAGAGGATCAAAATAAGACAACTTTCACCACACCATGGGGCACCTTTGAGTACCTTAGAATGCCCTTTGGATTATTAAATGCAGGGGCCACATTTCAGAGAGCCATGGATTTTGCTTTCCACGAGTTGATGGGCAAGATCATCGAGATATACCAGGATGATTTGACTGTGTTTTCAAAAGAAGGAGCTGATCATATAAGTCATCTCGGACAAGTGTTTGAAAGATGTCGAAAGTATGGCATCTCCTTAAATCCGGCCAAGTCAATCTTAGGAGTTGATGAAGGAAATTGTTGGGTCATATCATAACAAAAGATGGGGTGAAAATGGACCCAAAAAGAGTACAAGCCATACAACAAGTCCCTTTACCCCAAACCAAGAAAGCTTTGCAATCCTTCCGTGGTCAAATTAACTTTGTAAGAAGGTTCATCCCAAATTTGGCCGAAACTTTGAAACCTATCCAAAGACTTTTGAAGAAAGATGTCAAGTTTGATTGGACAGAAGAAGGAAGAAGAGCTTTCAAAAGTATTTAGGACGCAATTGGTAAATTTCCTGTACTAATTAGTCCAAACTATGCCAAAGATTTTCAAATCTTCTCCTTTGCTTCTGAGGATACTATAGTAGGAGTGTTGCTCCAAAAGAATGACGATGGTCAAGAGCAACCCATTGCTTTCATGAGCAAAGCATTGCAGAATTCAGAACTTAATTATACAACTATGGAAAAGCAAGCGTATGCCCTGGTCAAGTCCCTTAAGCATTTTTGAGTCTACATAGGATATTCAAAAGTTGTGGGGTATGTACCTCACCCAGCGGTAAAAGATATCCTTGGATAACAAGACTGCTTGGGGGTCAGAGGAAAGTGGGTTTCGAAAATACAAGAATATGATCTAGAGATAAAACCCACCAAATTAATCAAAGGCCAAGGATTAGCTCAAATGTTAATTGAAGGTAATGAACAAGCTTTGGACCTAGTGTGTCAAAACAGCCAAGCTAGGCCAGCTTTATCTCCAGAACTTCAAAGGTTAGAACAACACGAATGGTATGCTGATATCATTTTCTTCATTTCTAATCTCGCATGCCCTAGTCACTTGATTGGTCACAAAAGAAGAGCATTGAGATTAAAGGCAGCTAAGTATTGTATTATTCATGATGGATTGGGGTGGAGGAACCTCGATGGGGTAATACTTAGATGTGTTGATGAGCTTGAGTCCAAAAGACTCTTGGTTGATTTTCATTCAGGATTTTGTGGTGGGCATTTTGCATCCAAAACCACTGCCCACAAAATCCTCAGAGCAGGGTACTACTGGCCTACTATATTTTCAGATGTGCACAAAATGGTTAGGGGTTGTCAGCAGTGTCAGTTGTTTACTCGGAAGCAGAAGCTAGCAACCTTACCATTACAGCCAGTAGTAGT
Organism: Picea mariana; assembly: GCA_032191745.1. Taxonomy (NCBI): domain Eukaryota; kingdom Viridiplantae; phylum Streptophyta; class Pinopsida; order Pinales; family Pinaceae; genus Picea; species Picea mariana. The sequence continues at coordinate 128,018 of JASDQU010103105.1, read as the reverse complement.
GGAAGCCCCTTTTCAGCAGTGGGGGCTTGATTTCATTGGTCAGTTCAAAGATAATTCAAGTAATGGCTATACTTGGATAATCACAGCAACTGATTATTTCACTAAGTGGGTAGAAGCTATACCCACCAAGTCGGCAACCGATAAAGTGATCATGGACTTTCTTGAAGACAGAATTATCACTAGATTTGGGGTGCCAGCAAAAATAACCACTGATAATGCCAAGGCCTTTAGCTCCACATAACTATCCTCATTTTGTTTCAAATACGGCATTATATTATCCCACTCATCAAATTATTATCCCCAAGGTAATGGCCTTGCTGAGTCTAGCAACAAGAACTTGATGACAATTCTTAAGAAAACTGTTGGGGATAACAAGAGATCATGGGATAATAAGATCAAGTTTGCACTTTGGGCTGACAGGATCACGAAGAAGAGTTCAAGAGGGAAGAGTCCCTTCGAATTAGTTTATGGCCTTGATGTCACTTTGGCAGTTCATCTCAAGCTTCCAATGTATCAGTTTGTCCAGAAGTATGGCTTAGACGAAGATTTCCATCAAAACACGATTGATTAGATAATTGAGTTGGATGAAAACAGAAATAAAGCCCTTGATCAAAGTATAAAAAATCAGGAAAAGATAAAAAAGACCTTCGATAAGTCCTCAAGACAAAGGGATTTCCAGGCAGGTGATACGGTCCTCCTATGGGACAAACGAAAAGAGAAGCCAGGAAGCCACGGCAAGTTTGATAGCTTATGGGCAGGGCCTTATATTATCCAGGATGTAGCTGGAAAGAATTCTTTTGTCCTAAGTAAATTGGATGGTGAGAAGTTGCCACTACCAGTAAATGGTCAACTTCTCAATCTCTTCTTCAACGAAGTCATCTGATGTCCATGGGACATCTGTTGTATCATATTCTCTAAACCCTATCCTCTGTACTTTAAATTCATTTATTTCTTGTACATAGTTTATTTTTGTACATAGTTTAAATTTGTAAAAAAATGTTGCACATAGTTTATTTCTTTCAAAAAGTTGTATATACATGTATATTATTTCTGCAGCTCATGTTTAGTATTGGATTTTATATATGGACATGTTATTGACAAAATTTCGGTGAATGCAGGTCATATGATTCTGGATTCTCGTATGCTTTCCTTTAAAGAATAAAAGATCAAGCACACGTCCCCATATGGAGCCAATGTTATCCATCAAAGTTGCACTAGGATGGACTTCCAGCGAACCACCAAAGTTTGAACATTGGTTGTTCAAAATTCAAAGTTCAGAAGTTCAGTCGGTCATAAAGACCACCCTTTTTCTTTTACATTTCCATGAAAAATTGTAATAAGAGATGTTGCATGATGAACTTGTAAAAGGTCTTAGCCACCTTAAGTCCTAAGCGTGAGTTATACTCTGGAGTGTTTGTTTACTTACTAATTATATTTTGTCATTTTCAGGCAATTTATAATTTATGAGTTTTTTCACTCAATTCCTCCAGAGCTAAAGTATATACCCATGGTTAGGCTTGAGCATGAATCGAAGCCTAGTGTCTAATGTATATTACCATGCTAAACATTCTTCTAGAGTCTTATGGAAATGTACTAAGTCCCCCTTAGGATTTTTTTAATTTTTTCAGTTAATTAAAAAATTGTCAGAATTCGGCAATTTTTAATTAAAAAATAAGATGTATTAAAAAAGTGGTACTAGGGGACTTAATAGGCCATGGGGATGCTCATTTTTTGACCTAGAGCACCCATATTACCTAAGTACCCACTTAGTTGAGCAAAAATAGTGATTTTAATCACTTAAAAGTCATTTTTGCTCACAAAACCCAAAAAAGGTCAAATAAAATCATAAAAATCTGCAAGTGCTAATTTTGGGGAACACGTTTAGACATGTTGGAGGCAAAATAAAAGCCCAAAGGTCAAGGTGGCAATCATATGATAATGTGTGATGGGTCAAAGACATGGTTTATGGCATGTGTAATGGTTTATGAGCATGTGCTCAAAAGGAGGTGCGCACCTCTCCCTTGAGGTGGCGCACTCTCCAAGGGAGATCACCTCCCAAATCTTTGACTCATCCAAGTGGCTGCAATGTGGCAATATGATAAACATTTGGCATAGGGAGAAGGTTACAACTCGCCCTTCCTCCTCTTGCACTTGCCCTCATCTAAGATACACGCCCCTCACACTTGGCATGCGCATCCCTCTTGGGATCTCCACCCAAATGTGTATAAAGCAAGGCATTCTCTCCCATTGTGAGTTAGTTTGGAGATTGGGAAGAATCGCTTGTTGTGATATTGCTATTTGTAATACTCTTTCTCATATTGGAATAAAAAGCAAGACTTTGGAGGTCAAATTGGTGGATTGGCTAAATGTGTGGATGCTTGTAATCATGAAGTGATGTTGTTTCATTGTTTTTGCTGTTATATGGTTGTTTAAATTGGCCTTGTAGAAGTACTATTGCTTACTTGGAAAGGAATGGTAAACTTGCTTGATTAGTAATCTTTTTGCTTATCTATTAGCGAGATTTTCAATGCATCTTTCGTTTTGTTTAACTAACTTTGTATTGAAGTCTCTCTTGTAGGTTGCACCTCTTTTTTCTAACCCTCTATTTTGCAAGGATTTGAAGTGATTGATGCTCTACTAGGAGATTAGGAGGATCTAGGTTGATGATTCTATTCTTTCAAGACATTTGAAGGAGATCCCTTCACATTTCACCAAAGAAGGACCCCATAGCCCAAAGACATTCCAAACACAAGCTTACTTTCTCCTCCTCTCTCCTTAATTTCTAAAAAGTCTAAAAATATTTGGTTACTTTCTTGCATGTCATCTAAAGATTGATTTCAAAAGTTCAAATCTTATTATCTAATGTTGCATGCATGAGTCTTAGATCCAGTTTAAATTCTTTCTTATTCAAAGGATAGATCTAAGTAGTTTTGTGGCAATTTTCCATAAATTTATTCAAAATTTTTAAGGTAGAAAGTTGCTCTAAGTTTGCATTTGTAGATCTAGCTATTTAGGAGTTTTAGTTTTCTGTTTTAGGACAGCAAACAGAAAACTCTAAAAGAGCCTAGCTTAGTTTCATTTAAAGCTTCAAAAAGTCCTTCAAAAATTGCATTTTTCGTAAGAAATTTTTTTCAGAAAATTTTTTGCTAAGTATTTGCCTTTCATGTTAGTTGCTTAAGGAGTTTGTCATCATTTTACAATCTTTCTCTTCGCTGGTTTTTAGCAGGCCCATCATAAAACAAGGGGAACCTTTGGCAAAATCGAAGCTAAAGAGAAGGAAACCTAACCTAAGTTGGAACCCTTGAAGATCAAGACCTTCAAAGAACCCTTTGTAATCCTTTTCTTCAATTTTGATCCATATCCTAAGGATCCAAAGTCCTAAAAAGAGAAAAAGAGAACTTAGTTTCTCAGTTGTAATAGCATATAATAAAAGCGGGCCTCATAGTGCCCAGTTTTGTCTCCTCCTTTAGGGAGGTTGGTGGTGTGGAGGTGTGTTATTTCTTGTGATTTCTTGCATTTGCTTCTCTCATACAAACGAAAGGAATCAGTTAATCTAGCTTAACCACAATACTTAGATTAGATTTATTTTTGCAAAGTAGAACACTAATTGCTAGATTAGTTTTACTTACTGTAATTTTCAATTTGGCAAATAAACCATCCCCTCAGCTCTTCGAAAGAGACTTGGTCAGTGTGGATTAGTAATTAGTCTCACATTTCATTTCAGTATTTTATTTCCAGTTTAAAATAAACAAATTCCCCTCAGCTCTCAGTGCGGTTCCTGACCCTTCCAGTTGCGAGCTAGTCTCGATCTGTTGGAAGTAAGTTTCATACACGCTGTGCTGGTCAGTGGTTGATAGTTTAATTAGGATAATCTCTAAAGTAGTTAGCTTAATGCGCGGGAAAACGCCTTGAAGTGACATGTGAAGTAAGTCAGGCCCTCTCGGGACCTGGCTTCCCACCCGTTTTGGACATCCAGCTCTTTGAGTGAGTTTTACTGGTGAGACCATTGGGTTTCGGTAAAGCTCTCCGCAAGTTTCTAAACAAAGAGCTAAACTCCAAGGAGGCCCAAACCATTTCACTAATTCAACATCAATTTTATCTTAATAAAACACACGAACTACATTGTCCACGATTCACTTTAAGGCATTGGTCTCAATTTTCGCATTCAGCAAAGCCACAGGCTTCCTTTTATATATTGGATATCATCTCTAAAGCAAATTTTAATTTCACTTGCATATAACAAACGTACCTGAGTATCTTTTTTTTTATGCAAGTATATGCTTGATGTTATATCGTGGATGAATGATTTGTTTATGTGTATTTCAATTCATGGTTGATTGTTGAATAAAAGTAATAAACTCCTAGATCTATATTTTTGTACTTAGCTTAGATCAAGCCATAGTATATTTGTTAGGGACTACCCCCCTTGGCTTCGCTAGGATTTGGCCTAGACGGAGGAGTTGAGGATTAGGTGACAGCACCTTAACTCTCACTTGCCCCCAAGGACACATCGAGTGGATTGAAGATTTCTTCCACGTCTCCCAGGTGTGTATAAGGCAGCAACAGTGCCCTTGATTAAATGTCAGTTCCATACCCTCTTACATGATAGAATCCAATGGAAACATTGCAATCCTGCCAATCTTGAAATCCTGAAAACCATTAAGTCTGATGAATTTTAAATGGGACCTAAAATTCTACTTTCTCCATATGAAGTTCAATGAGGTTGGAACCACTCTCAAACATCCTGCAACAATTAATGGTAATGTTAAAAATTTACGTAAAAGGATAATAATGGAAGTTAACGGAGAATGAATTTAATATTACCATTAATTACTAGGGAGGGTGAAATGGAGGGGGTGGGGACCTCTTTAAATAGAATTAGTAAGGAAAAATAACCATTAATTGCACACGGAAACACCTCACAGTTGCAACTTGCATGAGAAAACATGAGCCAAGGGCCTTTTCTGAGCAGGACATGTGTCATATTTTCAGGACACGTGTCCTGTGAACAAGACGCGTTCTAAACACGTATCCGACACATGTGCTACCGTTTCGTGTCTGACACGTGGGATACGCGACACGAGGGGGGGTTTGGACATGTCAGGTGACTTAGGTCACAACTATTGGAGTACCTACCCACTGTCAGCTTAGATAGACACTCTCCTCGCTTTAGTGATGATGAAATCACCACAAGGGGGAATCTCGATGACCCTAGAGGGATTGAGATGGAAAGTGGGAGAATGATCAATGGATCCCCTATAGATCAAGCTTGGAGATGAAGAAAGGGTTTGAAGAAGAGTCTTGTGGAAGGGTGAATGGTTGCCAAGTGTTTTGTACATGCAAAGCAATGTTAAACCTTCCCAGAACAAGACAAATGATGATAAACCAAGCCTCTAATCAATGGGGGATCAGCAAGATAAGCTTGTTGTCCCAGAACTGCAGCATATATCAGATTTACAACAGCAAAGAATAAGTTATAACAGCAGCACAATTAACCATCAAAAACGCCAAATAATTATTGGATGATCAAGCCCTAAACATGTAGATAATACTCCAATACTTAAACTCAAGTTTTGATGGAAAAATAGGGCTACAAAAAGATGTTATCACCAATATATTAGGACAGCCTTGTGGCTGTAGCAAACAATTGCTACAGAAGCAAAATCTAGACACAGAAATCGGCAAGTAAACCACCCAACAATTAGCCAATAACCAGTAGAACAATAACCAAGGTTTACAAGTGAATTTCAACGATAGATTGGTGAGTAAAGATTGAAAGAAGATGAGTTTGCTGCAACCCTAATGGTTGTAGCATTAATTTGTAACAACAAAGATAATCACTAGGCTAATAAAGATGCCCCTAGGGCATAAGAAAGCTTATAGCATATAGAATCAATTCCAACTTGAACAATTGCAATATCTCAAAAATTCACGCATACCAATGCAACAATTTTATATCTCCAATGCAAGTAGATTAGTGCCTTATCAATTGGATTATGGGGTCTCTTGTGTAAAAGCTAGATTTGTTACTTCTCTAGGGGTGTAAGCCTTTTTACTCCCTAGAGCAAACAAATCTAGAAAGGAAAATCGAGGAGGGTGTAAGCTTTTTAACTCCTCCTAGCAACCTTAGCAATAGCTTACTCAATGACAAAATGATAGATCTTGGTGGAGGGTGTATGCCCTTGTACTCCTCCAAGGGTTTAGACAAGAATAACCATGAAACAAGAAGAAATAACAACAATATGCAGAAAATTCCTTACCAATTCCAATAGATAGCAAGCAAAACCCTTCTCTACCAAGAATATTCCATCACATGAGCAAGAACAAAGCATCCAAGAGATAGTGCCTAGCTTATTCCTCCAAAAGACAAATAGAATCATCCACAAAACATCAAAGAGAGATAGTGCGCCTTGCCCAAGTAGGGCAAAAATTTCAGCCAAGTAATATGTTATTCTCGAATGAGTTATGATCAAATGACAAAGGGGTGACCTTTATTTATATGAGGTCACCTAAAACCCTTTGTCCACAATTCAAAATGTCAACATGAAATTAGGGAGGCCGACCTCCTCTTTTGTCCATTTACAACTTAAAATTCAAATTTACAAAAATAAAATCCCCTTTAGGGGTGATGTCATGCCATAAAGGATGACGTTGGGCCACTAGGAGAGACGTTTTGTCCTAGAGTAAAAATAGTTGGGCCTCCAAAGGTCATATATCCTGCCAATAAGTGTCATATGCATGCCAAGTGTCTCTCTCTCCGTCAATCCAAGCCACATCACCAACAAAGCACTTTGCACCATCAAACCCTAGCCTTCCAACTGATGATGTCATGCCTCAAACGTGAAGAGTATGGCCTCCAATGGCAAGCGTTGGGGCTGGGAAGGCTAGCGAAACATCTCTAATGGATAATCAAATGCCTCCAAAGGCAATGTCCCTTGTCCACGCTGTCCTAAGGAGAGGGGGTGCATCATCCAACTTGTGGGCTTCCTACCCCAAATGAAGGTCCAAGTGACCTTGTGCCTTCACGATCAAGCTTTCACCTGTCAAGGACCTGCAAAAACAAACAAGTACGCCCTCCAAGGGTCCACAAGTCACAATATCATGCCAAGTAAGCCATATCTAATAAAAGAACCACCCAAACATGTGCATCAAATCCCCCCTTTTCAAAATAAACAAATGCTCAAAGACCTTATACAACTTGCCAAATTTAGATATGGGAGGGGTGTCATAGTGCCCTATTGGGTAAACCAATTCCTCAAGTAGGGGATATTCCCAAGGAGAAAACTCTCTAAGTCATGTGGTGAATGTTAGGTGAATGGGGTTAGACTTCTAGGTATGGGGTTTCATGACATACAAGGGCTCGTATTGTCTCATTTATGGGTGCCTTTGTTGAGGGTTTGTCACATCTTTTTTCTCTTTTTGTTTTTTAAGGCATATTTTTCCAAACCCTTTATTAGTCATTTACTTTGCATGTGTCACCAAGTTGATGACAATAAGGGGCACTAAAAAGGAAATCCATAGCCCACATACGTTCTAACTTGGTTCGCACGCCTTTCCAAGTTGAAGACAATAAGGGGCACTAAAAAGGAAATGCATAGCCCACAAACACTCTACCTTGGAAAGTTTCAGTGATTGATTAATTATTTATTTTCTGGGTCCCTTTTTTTAGAAGAGTTTCATTGCTCTCGGGATCCCAAGGTGAGCCTTTATTGCATGATGTTTTTGCTAGAGCACCTCCGAGCCTAATGGCCCCTTCTTCCTATGAAATGAGGTACATGCCCTTCTTGGGTCAATAAGCCCAAAATCCTAAAAGATGGGGAACCAGAGGGAAAGAAATGATGGAAGGTGGCAAGTATGAGCGGGAATGGTATGATGACCCTTCAAGGAAACCCCCTAGTAGCAACCCTTTCCCTGAGGGTGGCCACTTACTAGGAAACCATGACACTCACCAAGGTGAAATAGGGCAGAAAGCATAATTTCCAAGCAAATGTTTCAAAATCAAGAAAGGATCCTTTGCAACATGTTCAAATACTCGAAATATTAAAATGACACTTACCGCAATACCGGACTTGTTATCTCATGGAGCAAGACTTGTTGTCCTCTGTGGGCCAAGAAGGTACAGTGGATGTTGCTGCCATCAATCGGATGGTGATGCACGGTAGGATAGGGGCCCCTGCCTGCTCATTTGCCTCTCAGTACTCCATGTCTGCAACCTAAGGGCCTCGAGAAATCATCTCTTAAGTTATCCCTAGGAATGGGGGATAACAAAGCATATACACACATTTATATTTGTATCCTGAACATACTGTTTTTGTACATCTTTCCTTACACTTTTCTTCATATCCTTAGATCTTCGAATCATAGAGAGAAGATCTACTTTCTCTTTTCTCTCTTTTGCTTTATGTAGCAATGGCTTGTGCACCCCCACATTGTATCAATACTAATGTACTTAGCAATCCCATTAACCTACTTTTGTGGTCATTTGTAAATTATCTTATCTTATCAAATCTTAGGATTCAATGAGATCCCAAACTCTCTGCATAATCAAACACCTTCCTCAAATGTGCAATATGATCACCACGATATTTGGAATAAATTGTCATATTATCTTGTGAAACTACGAGAATCTTGTTAACGATGTCACAAAAAGCATAATCCATGGCCCTCTAAAAAGTAGCACCTACACTTATCAAACCAAAAGGCATGTAAACATAGGAAAGAACCAATAGTATGATGAGGAATACAAAGCGCATCACGGACAACTCTGTTATGCCTTCATTCATGATCCCACCTCTTTATCACACCTTTGGCAATCCCATCGCTATCTTCTCTGTCACAAGAAATGCCTCTTCATCTCACAAAAGAGACATGAATTGTGTGTATCCCTTCACCATTCCCCTAGAAACTTTTGATGTGTCGTCTTTCCCTACCACTCCAATCTCCCTTCCAACCTTCACCCCCACTCCTAGGATTTGCATAATATAGATTCAGAAGATGTGAGAAGTCTACATATGAGAGAGGATAATTCATTGGTTTATAAACTAACCGTTGATTGCAAGATTGAGTGGCATAACTCAAAGGGTGATACTGCAATGAAGAGTCGAGACTGAGTAGAGGTGCTACCAAGTATATAGTTGTTTGAAAAAACCGTACAAAGTTGCAACTCTCATTCTGTAGATTGGAAAATATGGAGTAGATGGGTTAGAGCAGACTTGTGTCCTATAGTGTCCATTTACCGGTGTTATAAAAGAGCAAACAGTGGGGATGCACAACTCCAGTGGTTGTAGCATTCTTTGTTTGAGAAATATGTGTGGTTCTATTATGTAGTAGAATTTTCAGAACATCTATGCTCCCATTTTTGTGCAAGAGAAGGAATTTCGTTGTGAATTTACTCGGATAGGCAGGAGGAGTGGATCCTCTTCCATCATTTCATAAGTTCATTTCATTATTTGTATAGACCCACTCTCCATTATGCAATAGATAAAGTAAGATAAGATAATTTTATTAATGTCTCATTGATGACCACAAAAGTAGGTCAAAGGGATTGTTGAATACAATGATGTCATTACAAAGCAAGAGTACCGAAAGGTCTCTTATAAAAAGCAAGATGAAAAAAGTAAAGTAGAGTAAGGTAGAGTAGAGAGTGAGAGCCAAGTTGAGGCATGAACATCACTCGCCTCCATGCCCAAACCCAAAAACCAAAGGTAATAAGGTAGGTCTATCATGGAATAAACTCATCTCTCCTAACTTAGTTGTTGGAACAACAATGGATCTTTTTGGTCATCGTCGGGCCTACTGTATGACACTCTTTGGTCATCGGACATACCATTCATTATCGAGACACACAAGAGCATTGTTTGTCCTCTCCCAGAAATCACAAGATGCCATCAATTCTCAGCATGTAGATAAGAGACGAGGAGTTCGGGTGGCGTCAGAGGCTCGGGTGGAGTTGCTTGCTTTGTTAGAGATTCACTCTGTAGCAGGATTTCTTTGGTTGCGACAGATGAGTTTGCTCGGTATATGTGGGTTCGAGCCCATGGCATTTCCCCCCTCCCAAGGGACATTTTCATTGTCGTATGTTACTTCCCTCCAGCGTCCTCACCTTATGCCATTCATAATGGGCCTGACGGGGACCCTTTTATAGACTTATATGCCGACATCACCCAATACATGGTGGTCGGAAAGGTGGTTCTCCTAGGGGACTTCAAGTCCCGCACTCGAGCCCTCCAGATTCCTCTCCACGATCAAAAAGTTAACATACTCTGCAAAAAGGAGATTGATCCAGAATCAATGGGGCTTCACCAGATAACTGACGATGCACTAGGGCCTCTCACAGCTTATGGGTGACACCTTTTACACTTGGGCGAATCTCAGGATCTATTGATTCTAAACGAGCTTCCAGGTTTCCCAAATTCTCACTTCTTCACGTGTTGGCCCCATGGAGGTGGTGCGAGTGTTGTGGATTACATCCTATCTAGCCATAACTTACTCCCCTTTATTCATCACTTATTTGTTTCCCCCATCCCCCTCGCTAACCATGCTCTTCTTTCTTTCTCTCTCCGACCAAACACCCCCCCTCCCCCACATCCCCTCCCCAGGGCCCACCCCGCACTTTATTCTACTTTGACAAGGGGGACCCAGACGCCTTTTCTACCTACCTCCAACAAATGCTTCCCTCCGAGAACCAGTTCTCCTTACTCGATGCCTCTACCAAATATGATTACCTCTCATCCACCATTTGGGAGGCAGCCCTCAAATCCTACCCGCACTCCACCTAGTCCACTTCTACCTCCCCTAAACACAAATTCTTCCCTGTGAACTGATGGTACGACAAGGAATGCAAGGCCCTCCACCGCTATCTCCGACGTTCATTCACCCATTCTCACCCCTCCTACCCTGGCTTCAAAGTTTCATATCGTCATCTCCTCCGCCACAAGAAATGCCTCTTTATATCTCAGAGGAGATATGACTTATCCATTTCCCTTACCCACTCCCCCAAAAAATTCTAGCATACCATCCTCCTCCCCCGACGTTCCCCCCTCCCATCCGACCTAGACCTCGGCTCCATGTTTTCCCACATATCCATTCTCTATGATATTCCTGGACATGCCCATATTCAAGTCACTTCGCCACCCTCCTCATGTTACTTATTTTCAGATAGGGACATCGAAGAGACCATTTGGGTGATGAACAGCAGCAAAGTAGCGGATGAGGAAGGTTTTCAAACAAAGCTCTTTAAGCATGGTCTTTGAGCTTTGGTTTCTCACTTGGTTGACCTCTTCAACCATGTGGTTCGTACAGGTTTCCCTTCAGCTTGGTCACACCACATCATTCACCCGATACACAAATCGGGCCCCAGCTCGGATCCCAACAATTACAGAATGATCATGGTGGGTCATACATTCTGAAGCTCTATGCTACAGCTCTCCATAGGAAGCTCTCTAGTGAGCTTGAGTGTAGACACCTCAGAGCTAAGAGACAGGCAGGATTCTAACCCGTTCATCATACCATTGACCACATCTTCACCCTTCGGACCATCGTTGAGGAGGCACGACATCAGTCTTCAAAAGTCTATTGTTACTTTGTAGATTTTCGGAAGGCTTTCGACTCTGTCCCAAGAGAAGCCTTGTTTTAGAGGCCCAGAGACATTGCCATCTCCCATACCTTACTGACTACCATCATGCGCCTCCTTGGTCGTCTCAACACAGCTCACAGGATGTCAAATTTCATCAGGAGTACCATCGGAGTTAAACAACGTTGCCCCTTGTCACCCACCTTGTTTGGGATCTATATTGATGAGCTTGAGGCCTTTCTCCACAAGCATATCTAGGACAGTGACAGGTGTCTCCTCCACCAAGTTCTGATATCCATCCTACTTTTTGCCGATGATGTGGTCCTCTTCGCCTCATCCCCAGCAGGATTACAGAGACAGTTGGATGTCGTTGCCCTCTTCTACGACCTCCGGCAGTTGTCGGTCAACTTGGGTAAAACCAAGGTTATGATCTTCAACGTGTCGAAGAAGTCCATAGACCTTCATTTCTTCTTCAGAGGGAAGGAGATCGAGATCACCAACGCCTACACATACTTGGGAGTAAAGTTTTCAGGACCTCATTTCAATTTGTGACCTGCCCTCCATCCTCAGATTACCAAGGGTTATGAGTCTTTAGCCCTTCTCGAGAGACAGTGTTTCTGCCACCATTTTCAAGACATCTCATCCAAGATGTCTCTTATGGACTCCCTTATCCGACCGATTGTTCTATATGGATCAAAGATCTGGGGCCTTTACTTACTAAGGTCTAATTGGGCATCGGTTGAGAGAGTCCAAACTCTTCTCCTCCTACAATCATCATTAGATGCAAGCAGACATTCCCTCATCGCATCATTCTAGCAGAGTTTGGGGCTTGGCCCTTCCGACTTGAGACGATGTTCGGATTGGTCTCTTTCCTACATCGCATCCGGGGCTTAGCCGACTCAGCGACGGGGCAAGACCGATACCCGTACTTGGCTTACTGCTCTTCTGAGACTATTTCCCTCTCTAACCCATCGGGTCAGGCCCAAGGTTTGTTTGCAGGGATATTAGATCTTTTAGGCTCAGTGGACATTCAGATTGATCACCTCCCTCTGTTTTGTTATTCCTTGTATGCACCTAGCCATCTCCTACCAACCAGGCAAGTGTTGACCAAGATCATCAGAGATAAAATTTATAGGCAGTTTATCAAGACCACTTGGGTTAACCCCCCTGATGGGTTAGGTCCAAGGATGGCCTTTTACACTGAGCATTTCTTGGAGATTAGGGATGGGCTCATCATTCGACCACAGTGTACATTCCGACAATGGATAGATGCTCTTCACATTCCCCTAGGCCAGCTTAGAGTCTGCTCTCATAGACTTCGAGCAGAGACAGACCACCAAAACGACCGACTAGATAGGATCGGTCAGCTATGAAAGTTACAAAAGGTTGATACTAAGGAGCACTTCATCTTCCAATGCCCCATTTATTATGAGATCAAGGGACGGTTTCATTGCTTATTCAGGGGGGCTCAAACCCTCACAAGCTTCTTCAGGTATCCGAAGCAACGGTGTTTAGCCTTATACATACAGGAGGCACTCAGGTTCCAAGCCCATACTCTTCAGCCTCCTACGAGACTGGACCCCATCCAATGGATCACCTCCTTCTTCCCAGTGCTACCCTCAGGAAGGTGCACTAAGAGACAGATCGACACCAGCGCAGTCCAGGATTCCAGATTAGTTCGGACCCTGTTAAGGTTAAATCCAACACCCTAGGTTTCGAGTGAACTATAGTATGAGGGGATCAAACCTAGACTTAATTTAGGGATTTCTATCTTAAGGTCACAATGATTTCACCCCTCTCATTTTGGGTTGGTGCATGCCAACCACAGGGAGGCTACCCTAAGTATGTGCTACTTGATAGATAGGATTAAGCCTACAAAACCACAAATCAAACAACGCAAAACATGGGCTTTGAATGAGGGTTAGTTGACCTCACCCAAAACCTACATAAAACAATTAAAAGTGAATTTTTTGGTGGAAAAATCAAGCAGAGCGAACTGTTGGAAGGAAAAGGAGAGAAAATCAGCAAGAAAAGAACGCTCCAATGGTGCCAAATCGACCCCCACTGAAGGATTAGCTCCAAACACATGAAATAATTTAGAAATCAATTGGAACAACAAAAATTTAGGCCAAAAACAACACATAAAACTCTATGTTCATGTCAAATCAGAGGAATGGCTCCATCACAGAGAAAAGCGATGAACTATTACAATGATCTCCAAAGAACTGAGAATCCAGAACTAGAATTGAGAGAGAAATGAGAATGAGAGAGTATAGCGCTATTGCAATAAAGTGATCAACCTTCCAACTATGGAGGACTGTCGAATATATAGCTCACTGAAGAAAGAATTCGCCCTGCTTTTTCCAAACTGGGAAAAAGGTCAACCAATAATCATCATCCAAGTGGATCTTTGTCCATATGCCATGTGTCACTGCATGGAAACCTGCCAAAACTAGTGGAGCAAACTTTTCCAAGCTCTCTGGTTAAATCTGGGGGAAATTTGGAGAAGAATGGAGGTGGAATGAATCAATTATGTTGAGTAATTAAGAAATTATGGCCAAAAATGTGAGAGGGGCGCACCTTTGGGCTAAAATAAGCCATTAATGCATGCACTAGGGGAAATAGGGTGAATGAGTGAGAGAGGAGAGGAAATGGAAAGAAAGGGGAAAAGTGGAAAAGGTGAAAAGCTAAAGCAAAAGCTGAGAGAGGGACAAAGCAGGGAAGCTGGGAAAAGCAGGGAAAAGCTAAAAGCAGAAAGAAGTAAAGCAAAAAGTTGCTTTTATTGCAGGAAAAGCAAAACTGCTTTAAAGCGGAAAAGCAAAAAAGTTGCTTTAAAGCAGAAAAAACAAAAGTTGTTTTATGGCAGAAAAGTAAAAAGTTGTGTTTATGGCACGAAACTATATCGCTTTAATTTATCCTTATTTAGCATGTGTTGGGCGACTTGTGGGCCCCACATGGGTCGCCACCTCATCCTGCCACATCATCACTTGTGCCACCTCATCACTGAAAAACAAACTTGTCCAAATACCCTCGAGTTTATAATCTTCGGAAGCAGAATTGGACAAGGAGTAAGAATATGCTGTCAAATAACTGATATGAGGGGTCTATAATATCATCATGGGCAAGAAGTGTCCCAAAATACTGCAAGTCTCTCATACTCTGCCTGAAACTGATAGCTCATCCTAAAGTAACCAAGAAAACACTGGAACAAGCTCTAAACCCAACTCATGTAAGCCACCATCCTCTAACTGACAAGAATAAGAACCAATGTGCCTGGAAGATCTCTGAATGATAGCCCTGTACTGTTCGGAAGAACCTGTGAATGTTAGCCTGAAAGGATAGACTGGCCTTTGACCACTAAAATCGCAAAGGTGAGATTTTGGGGTCAACAAACCCATGGTACCTTCCCTCATCTCACGAGATTTCAGCGACATTACCAAACCAGATCCCCTCCTAGGGGACGGAAGAGATCCCTAGACTTTGTCGGTGCACTACCTCTATCAACCAGTAGCGCAGTAAACGATACAGACACCCCACCAGTCCACACCCAACTATACTTAGTTTTCTTCATTCGACCTCGGATGGTAGGAGAGATGGATCCATTCCATGATAGATCTACTTCCTTTCTTCTATTGCCTCTTTCCCTTAGACCTTCTCCTGCGATGCACCCCGTCATTCGAGAAGGTATAGGAGCTCGAGGTCGAGGGTTTTTCATGCCTCAGAGTAGTTTTCACCTTCTACTACTCCACTTTATTGCACTTTACTTTCTTCCTGTCGCCTTTTTATAGGATACCTTTTGGTACTCCCGCATTGTATTGACATCATTGTACTCAGCAGTCCCTTCGACCTACTTTTGTGGTCATTAGTCGGAGATTAATAAAATTATCTTATCTTGTCTTATCTACTTCCATACTTAACTCACTGGTTTCTTTTCACATCAAGTATTTTATCTAGTTCATGATTGGGTATTGGAGTTGTTTTCATAGTATTCACATGGCCTTGTCCCTATGCAGTGACTTTATGTCACCTTGAGTCCTTTGCAGTATCAATCTGTAATTGTCAAACTGTGTATTTAGTTTTACAACTCCAAAATGAAGAAGAAACACTTTTTGGCATCCAACTGCTTGTTATCAATGAATTTAATGGTTTGATCTCAAATATTCTGAATTGGTGAGCTTCAAGTAACACTTACCTAATCAATTTTCTTCTCTTTTTTTTCCATGCCCATTGGAAAGAAAGCACCAGTGGAAAAAATACATCAAAAGAATAATTTGTTTCGTTGTTTTTGAGTATTTTTTTTGAAGATCTGCAACTTTTTGTAGCAGAGCTGGAGTAGTTTATAGCCAAATTACAAAGGGAAAAGCTGATTTAACATTCTTACATATAAATCGGAACTTTGCTTGCTGATTTCGAGTGAAACACGTGTAATTTCTGACATTTCAGCAAGTAGTTTTGTAGATTTGAATCCTTTTTGCCAGGTATAACTTATTATTTTTGGTTTCAGATCACAAGGGACTGCGAGAGATGACATTGGTACTTTCCTTAAATGTTCATTCAATTCCTTCCAATTTCGAGCGATAATATTACACAACCCAAGCCCTATGATCTGTGGAGTACACCACAGCATACACATTCCTGTCAACCCTGTGCTCAGTATTCTGTGTTTTGCAGACCTTAGTCAGCCCCGTAACTCCTGCAATGTGGCCTTCGTAGCTCGGCCCCTGTAATGCAGCCCTAATCTTCCTCTTCATCCCGTGATCTGATGGATTCCCCTGTAACAGGCCCTCAATATAACAATTCCTGCACATTCCTCAACATAGCAATTCCCACATACATGATTGTGCCCGAGTCACGACCTGTGGAATAAATGTTTTTGCACCTCACCGCCCTTGAGTATGCATGTGCCCAACATACTACAGAATGCATGTGCCCAACACACTACAAACTATTCGCCAATAGCAATACCCTCCCATGCATAGTATAAATACTGATTTTAAAAAATGAGTAATCGAACAGGCTAAGGTCAGCTTGAAATAATAAACACAAACTAGAATACCTCCAAGTCAGAATTCATTTCCAGAAATAGAATATCTCATGGTCATCTTGTTCTCTTCTGTCCAAATCATGTATGAGCAGTCCCTCAATCTGTCACTGATCAATGCAGTCCCTAGGCCTTCACCCACTTTATTCTTGACTCTTTATCATTGCAGCTCTGATACCATACCAGATTTACATACAAAAACATTGACAGAAATACACAACAGAATATGAGAGAGAATAGTCACTTCAATTACTTATTCGAAAATGACCAATATGATTCTAATATATCTGAAGTCCCATAGGACTGTTGGAAGACCAAGACTCTCATGGGCGACAAAACACCATAAGCCATGTTGACTTATTTATTGCTTAATCAAAACTATCTACTATGTACAAAGGCTATTAAATGAATATATATGTGAACAAAGTTAACGTAAAGGTGTAGGATCTAGGGATTTTAACAGAAATAGTGCGTACAGTTGTAGGGATCACTATGAATTACAAGATCATGGGGTAATGTGTTTGTAGCAACATTCTTTTGTTAGAAATGTAATTGATTTGTGAGAATTACAATTTTCAGTTTCTCACTTATAATAAATTCAGTGATCTTTGTAATTTCTACTTATATTTCCTTAAGATAAGAATTCAATTTAATAATTTTATAAGCTAATATTATAGTATAAAGTTAATATCATAAACTAAGCATAGACTACTAACAGTAATTTAATCCCCTTTGACCAAAACATCCTAATGCAGAATTAATGCATATTTTCAAAAATAAGGTATTGTATAATTTCTAAAGTTGGGGACAAAAACATGGGAGAAGGTGAGCAGAAGAAACAACCAGCCAATCCATATTAGGGTTCAGACTTTACAGACAAGCATGAATCATTGGATGAATATAAACAACTTAATGAAAATATAATTTGTTCAATCTGAGTGATTCCTTAAGAAACAAAATTATAGTTTAATACATATAGGCATTGCATTAAGTACCAGTGGTGGAGCACATGCAAAACAAGCTGTTTCTCCCGGAATGAGCAATTGAATATGCCCAGATACAGCATCCTCTGACACACCTACAATATTAAAAAAAATTAAAAACTAATATAACACTCTTCCAGTAAATTAATTCTTGAAACCTATCCTTGACTTCATAATAAAAAGACTTTAAAAATAAAATATTCCTGCAGGACATAAGCAAGTGAAAGAAACAAGACAAATATCCGGCGTCCGCATACATGATATAATGTATGCAGAATATGATGTACATTGACAAATTTTAGGATGTTGCCCTGTAAAAACCACTTGAGAAAGGAATGGTCAGCAGTTGCCAATTTACTACAATTACATGTATCTGATAAATAGGAAATCATTCTTATGATTGCTCCCTATTGCTTAAGATTAGAAACCTGAATTCTAGTGTTTGTAGGATTCAATGTTCAGCTTGCCCTACAAATATTCTTCATTCTTCTGCTCTGATTGTCTTCTCTCCATTACCCACTGTGAATAAGATACCAGTCATTATTAAAAAATCTGAATCCAAATTGGAATTTTCTTTTTGGATTTAATGACTTGAATTAGTGTTGGTAAATTTGCAAAGTGTTGATGTTCTGAAGTGAAATGCTGCAAAAGTGTAAGTCTTGATCAAAATGTAGTGCTTGTTGATTCATACATGAATTGTGTAAAGCATTCATAATTTCATACATGCCAAGATAACCATGTTCATTGTCTTAATGATCAAGTGTTTGAGTGTTGTAAAGATGATAAAGAAGTTTTAAATGCATCACATGACACCACATACCATACTCAAGCAGAGTTATCAGAGAACCATTCTGATCCCAAAGATCGCTTCTAGGCGCAATAGGAGAGCATACTTTGGTTCTCTACTAACCTGCAGACTTGAAGAATGGTTTTGATCCCAAAGATCATTGCAAGGCACAATGGGAGAGCATACACCAATTCTTCAAATCTATATTGCTGAAAAATAATTCATAAACTACTTGTAGAAAAAAATGTTGAACTGTTCATTCATTGTGAGACATGTATTCGTTAAGGTACCCAAATCATCCTTGAAAGTGCAGAATGTTTAAACAGTTTGTGAGCTATTTCAAGATATCATTTACTCCTTTAAACATTGAATTGGAAAGAAAGTAATGACCATAAGTGCAAATACCATTATTCAAGTGATCAGTTAACATCCATAACCATTGAAAAAATTGTTGAGTTTTGGTGTACCTCGGGAAATGGTTCCCTTGTGGTTTTGAGCCTCTAACCACAAGAGGGAGATGTTGGTACCTTTGTACCTTGTACTTTATGTCTAATTTCAATTTGACTTAGGAGTTTTAAGTCAAAAGTGAAATTAGTCACTTTTAGTCAAAAGTGACAATTAATTCACAAAGTGGGTGAATTAGTAGACATAAAGTGAACTTAGGGAACTTAACCCAAAGTGGGTTTGTGAGTGAGATTATTGTGGGATGATCTCAATCTTTGATTAGAGATGGCATGGGGAGATCCTAGCCATCCAAATCTTAGGTAACCTTATGGAGGTTTAAGAGGGGCGCATAGGTGCCTTGGAGGCTCATTCATTCATTTGTTCACTAGGAGAGCTAGAGAGGAGCAATGGAGATGGAAATGGAAGCATTGAAAGAGAGAAGCTTGGGCGCCTCCATCCATGGAGGAGCTTTGGAGGCTTAAACCCTTGTTTATTTATGGTGATCAGTATTGCTTGGAGCAGGGCGCACACTAGGAGGAGGGCACACATCTAGCAGGCACTAGGAGGCCTTGTCCGATCTCAAATCTGTTTGGTTCGTGCTTAAGGAGGCCACAACTGTTGGTTTGTGTGCAAGGGATAGAGCAACAAGGAGAGAGGGGCGCACTTATCTAGGTGCATTCATCTTGGAACCTGTGCTACAAGCTTGAGAGGAGCTTGCTATCATACCAGGTTTTCTTGTATTGTATTCCTTGTTGTATTCACTGTTTGAGATCATCATTATATATACTTTCATTCCATACTGGTTTTCCCCGTGGGGATTTTATCCAGGGTCATGTTGACCAAAAGTACTTGTGTCCTATTTTCATGCATGCTTAGAGTTTAGATCAGCATTTCAGAGTTGTAAAGAATAGAGGAGTGTTACTTGTTTTGAGTTATATTGCATGTGCTAACATTGGGTTACGAAAACACTTGCAAGGGCACCTCAAAGAACACTTAACTATAAAACTTATGAGCAGAAAAGTATCTTGACTGTTTGATGTCCTAAAACACAGCAAAGGACAGTTTTGGAGATTGAAACTTAGAGCTCATAATAGGCCAAGGACAGATCCGTTTGAGCAGCCTCATAGGACCTCAGTTTTATTCAAAAATTGCAGCAACAGACTTAATTTGCTTAGAAAAAATTATGTGAGTGATGTGTTTAAATCTAAAAAAAGATTGATTTAGAAGCAATCTATCTAAGCATAAAACTGTCTGCAAATGTTAGATTGCTGAAGCATGATGTAAAGAAAAGTCTAATCTCTAATTGTTAGGTTAGATCTGCTCCTGGGGTCAAAATCAGCTTACTAAACAGATTTAAAGGTGGTCTCCATGCCCAAAATTATATCAGCAGACAGCAAGAGGGAAAGTGGAACTAAATCAGCAGATTTGTAAAGTTTAATTTGGCATCAAAGACAAATCTGCCTGAAATATCAGACCTGTGAGGCAGTCTGATTTCATTTCCAGATCTGAGTGCTTAAGTAATTTCAGAAAAATGGGCAGCAAGATAAAGGGGTTCCAATCTGAGTGCAGAAATTCAAGCCTCCTAGGAAATTTAGGCCTGAACCTAGAACAGACCAGCAGCAAATAAAGGTTAGAATTTCTCCCAAATCTGAAATGAAATTTAAGTTGAATGTTAATGTAGCATCCCTCCTTATGGCTGTTATAAACTATGCTTAGTGCTGCAATATTCTTAGTGAATTTTGTCCAGAACTTTCGTCAAACAGTTTGCGGATATACCCAATTTCCACTGTAAATTCTCTTTTTATGTTTGCTGTAGTTTATTTCTGGGATAGAGCTTTTGTCAAACACTTGGTTGTCACACACCAAACCCCCTGTAAAGACCACTTGTTGCTGCTGATCTAGTTTTATGGTTGCTGATATGATTCCTCTGGTTCAGGACTATTGTCAAACACTTTGACAACAAACCCAAATACCAATATATAACCTTCTCGTTACTGCTGTTATGCATTTGTGTGTTTGCTGGATGGTTTCTAGATGTGGTTTAAATGGAAAAGACAAGAGTTTGGTGCCAAACACAATATATACATTGCATGCAAGTTATGACAACAATATAACTCTAGGAAACTAACTCATTCAACTCACAATAACAACAAAGAGTACCAAAAATCAGGTCTGATATAATTATTATGTGCTGACCTGTTACAATATTTAGCAATGGAAGCCCAGAACAGTACAGATCTGAGAAGATAAGAGAGATACAGTGCTATAGCTGCTGTTATGGACTGTCCTGATCTTTTCCCAGCTCCCCAAGCTGCCAGCAATCAAAGCAATGGCCTCTACAGGCCCCCACGACCTCCCAACAATAAAATATGGTTTTCTCCTTGAGAAATGTGGCCTGTACAAGGAGTTACAGCCTCCAAAAAAGAGAAACGGCCCTCTCAACAATAGAACTCATCCCCACAGCTATGAAACTCAGCCTGCATAAAAATATTGGTCCCTCCAACAAAAATCGACTGCCCAAGAAGTAGTACGGCCCCTACAAAAGACAGATAGCGTCCCCAAAGGAAAGTACAGACCCTTGCCAAGAGAAAATCGGCCAGCGCTAGAGGCAATGACCTCCACTAAACAATACAACCTCCGGAAGTCTAAATCAGCCTCTACAAACCCCAATCAACTGCCCAAGGTGAATAAATCTGCTCGACAATGGAATCCAAGTGGAAAACCTAAATGGTCTTCCCAACCAATGGCTAGGGTGGAATCTTTCACCACCGAAACCTGATCAACTAGGGTGGAATATTTCACCACCGAAACCAATCCACACAAGGGTTTCCTCCAAACCCCAAAGGCTCCAAGAGCTCTCCAAATCAATATCAGAAATAATCATCAACATAATGAAAGAATGAGCTCTCATCTTTATTTTATCTCCCCTTTCACCTTTTTGTCGACCCTTTTACCTTTTTACCCTCAATTGACTTTTTAATTTATTTTTAGTAAAATCACTTTATTAATTTATTAACCTTTTTACTCCAAAAAGTGATTTAATTGACTCTAAAGCATTTATGAGTTCTGGAAGCCACTTCTCATCCTCTCCAATAGTTAAAGCTCTTCATCCTGGTTCCAACAAGCTATTACACCAAGGTACCCCACTTATATAATTTATTAAAATGACAACCTTAGTGTAATCCATTAAATTATCCTCAATAATACTCTCAAATTACGGGAACGGTCGAAATGCAATGGAATCGAAATCTAACTGCGCAGGAATGATCTCGATGATAAGCGGACCTTTGAAAGCATCTTATAACTCCTTCAAACCGCCCGAGCTCATTGTTAACCTCAAATTACCCCTTTGGTCAGGCTAACATAAACCCATAAGGTCATCTCCAACTGCAGAGCAAGGGAATTCAAAAATAGGGACATTACAGTTAAGGTGACAATTTGCAGCTACACACAGTTAGACATGTCCAGCTCCTAAATAAAAACCAATATATTTTCATTCATCTTTTAGAATGGTGAGCATGAAGGAAAGTGTTTGAGCATGCAAATCAACTAGAATGATGAAGGTCAAGGTAAAATAGTGACTTGCATCGAAGAACCCATCCACTAAATATGATCCATGGGTTATGAGTGGCCCTGAAAACAACCTCCTAGTTAGAAATTTCAAATTGCAAACCTTATATCAGATTGTTATAACAATTGTTAAAGGGAAATTTGAAAATTTTGTGGTTAGAAATGGAAAGACCAGTGCCTAACTAATCTAGGGCTATGGGGTCTAAAGCTAGCAACCAAAGAGGGTTTTGTTTTTTTAATTTTAAAGGGGCTTATTACAAAGAAGAAAAGTGGACTCACACAGGAGCTCCACAAACTACAAAATCTGAGAGAAATGTGAGCTTTAAGAAGAAAAATTATGCTAAGACTAGCCTAGTATGTTTCTAGCATGCAATTTCAACTGAAAAAAAAAGGACAAATTTCAAAGGAAAATATACCTCTCCAAGTGGCTAGCAACCACTTGGACTCCCAACTTGAAGACTCTTCAAAAATCTGCAAGAGATCCCTCCTATGTGCTCCAAGAAACTCAATCATCCACATATATATGGCCGAACTAACAATAAACACTCATACACCAGCAAAGATAGGCAAGAATCTCTATTCCATCGATATCCAACCAACACACAATGAAGAGAGGGCCTCCTTATATAGATGAGGCACCCTACCAAAACCATGGATGGGAAACCATAGGCAAAAACAAAACCATGGGAAAAAACCATGAGCTGCCCCCAAACCATGGGTTAATATAATGTGTTGCTTCAAAACCATGGTAAAACCACCTCTCATAAGTGGAAAAGGGGCCCCGCAAGAGGTGCACCCCACTAGAAATCAGCAAAAGTGGAAGATGGGTCCCATAAAGGGGGTCTAGAAAGAGAATTCGCCCCACAAGCTCGCAAGAGTGGAAAACAGTCCCACAAAAGGGGTGCACCCTACCAAGTGCTAGATAAGTGGAATGTGGGTCCCTCAAAGGGGTACACCCCACTCAAATAGTCTGCTGCCATACATAAGTGTGGAAAGCGACCCACAAAAAGGGGTGGACCCTCACCAAATGTTCCAAGTAACCATCTCTATGTGTAGTGGGTCCAAGAGGGGTGCGCCATCACCAAGAGTGCCCAAAAAATGCCAAGTAGGCATGCTCCGTGAGCTAAAAAAGGGAATTGATGATATGGACAACTCCGTCATAATTCCAAATGCAAGGTTCCAACTCATAATATGAGTCAAGCCCATGACATAAGTCAATTAGTGGTTAGCGTCTTCTAGCAACCAAGTAACATTGGGTTAATTTTACAATCTGCCTAAGCTTAACAATGGTGGGACAACCTTTAGGCCTTATCAGAAGTGTCAATCCCCTAAGACCAAGGTGTATTTCCTAAGTTACCAAGTTGGAAGTAGGTGTTACTGGTGGTTGATTGTGGAAATGGGAAAAGGGGATTTCATGTATTGACCATATAGTTATGATGTTGATGCAGAGGTATTCTTTGGCTAGCTTTCAAGAGCTAGATGTCCTCATTTACTCCACAAGTGAGCCTTCAAGAGGGAGCATTTAGCTTTTGATTTAACATTTATCCCCTTCTTTATTTTTTCTTTATTTTCTTGGTCCCTTTCTGTAATGATCCCAAACCATTATGCCAGGATCATCACGGTTTTGGGTGCCTTTTAAAACTTTTATTGGTTGTGGTATTTCTTCAAACACTTTGTTGATCTACTTGTTTAGATGTGTTTACTTGCAGGATGGCCTCTTGATTTCAGCGTTAGGGTTTACTGATGTGTTATATATATGTTGCAGCAATAAACAAGAAGATATAACCATGGAACATACCTCAACCATACGCAATATGATAGACAAGCCAAAACATCTCAAAACTGCTTTTATTCATGAAATAGAGAAACCTGCTACAATGAAGATGTCGATCTGGAATGCTCAATAGATGGCCAAGAAGATAGACAATAGAGCTGCTACAAAATGCTCCAACAGAAGACTACAATAAGCCTCCAAAGGCTGGATATACACTGATGATTGAATATAAGTAGATCTAGGCCGTAAGAATGCTAAACCCCCTAGCAGGAAGGTGCCACGCCCTACTGGACAGCTGAAGCTCCTCAACAATTCGGCCCTGCTGCCAAAAGTGTCCAATCACCCTAAGAAATATGCCAGCTGATAGATCGGGCAACTGTAAGGACAACCCAGGTGCCCAAATCTCCAAAGTCACTCTCAAACCCTGTGGATCTGAACTCCTCCACTGAATGGTGCACCCCCTAGATGCCTGAAACCCTAGATAATTCAGCATGGGTGAATGAGACCTCCAAACCTCCTGAAACTCTCCAAAATGATAGATCGGGCAATCACAAACCCCTGGAAGAAGTTTCAAGGTCAGATATGAGGTATAGCCTCCTAGATCTGCAAATCACTGAATCACCAAATCGTCCTCTCTCTCCCAAAGCCGTCCCAACCTGTAGATGATGATCTAGCCGTGG
>JASDQU010103105.1:85186-103018 GCA_032191745.1 Picea mariana | reverse complement strand
GGTGAATGAGGCCTCCAAACCTCCTGAAACTCTCCAAAATGATAGATCGGGCAATCACAAACCCCTGGAAGAAGTTTCAAGGTCAGATATGAGGTATAGCCTCCTAGATCTGCAAATCACTGAATCACCAAATCGTCCTCTCTCTCCCAAAGCCGTCCCAACCTATAGATGATGATCTAGCCGTGGTAACTCCTCAAGAATGGACTAGACCTGATGTCCAAAGCCCTGCAATGAATACCCAGGTGATAGAATCTCCAAAATCTCTGCCAATCACCTGCAATGAATCTCTCTCCAAGAATGGTGCACCCCCCTTGCTAGAAACCCCCAACTGGTGCGCCCTCTCTCTATCTGCACAAGTAACTGATGTGGAATCCTCCTGCAACTGAGTAGATCTGGAATTAGAATGGTGTGGGAGCGTATTGCATCTCCGAGACCAAGCTTAGGACAAGCTAGGTGGAATCTTTCACCACTGAATCGTCCTCTAGGGTTTGTTAAGTCAAAACCCTCAAAACCCCCAATGCTAGGCTCACTAGCTAAAAGCCAAATATCAAAATAAGATCATACATGAATGAATGAGTAGAGGCCCTTGCCTTTCCTTTATACTTTTTGGCTCCTCTTGTGCCTCCAAAGTGACTTTCATTTTATTAATATTTAATTAATTAATTAAATCACTTTAATTAATTAATTAACCTTTTTACCTCTGAAAAGCGCCTTATTTGTCCTTGTGGCTTCCTTGGCCATTGAAAGTCACTTCTATCCATCCCATCCTGTAGTGTTGCTCTTCCCGATGCTAATGAGCTAGTACACTGAGAGGTTCCTCCAAGTAATGTGCCCAAAATGACCTTTTTAGTGAATTTAATTGACTTATAGCTCAAAATAGTCAAAATCATGGAAATCATCGAAATGCAACGGAACCAAAGCCAACCTGTGCGGAATGGCTCATAATAATGAGATATGATGAGAAATGCAAGCTGGACCTCACAATGCCTCTCAATAACCCCTATACTCGTTATAACACCCATCTAGCTACTTTGGTCATCATAAACCTCTGCACTGTGATGATGTCCCAAAGTGGGGACATTACATTTTTCGATCTGCCCACAAGGCATACTTAATTTTGTTGTCCCAAGACCTCTTGTTCTCTCCCACAACCTTCTTGATGATGTTCATAAGGTTCTTATTGCTTGACTCTGCCAACCCATTCCCTTGTGGGTAATAGTTCGAGGAATGAGATAGAACAATGCCATATTTGAAACAAAATTCTGCTAATGTAAGAGAGCTGAAGGCTTTGGCATTGTCACTGGTAATCTTGGACAGGACCCCAAATCTTGTTATGATTCTTTCCTCCAAAAAGTTCATGACTACTTCCTCGGTGGCTTTCTTTGTGGGAATAGATTCCACCCACCTGGTAAAATAATCTGTGGCTGTCAAAATCCATCAGTAACCGTTACTCGAATTGTCTTTAAACTCCCCAATAAAGTCTAACCCCCATTGTTGAAAAGGAGCTTCTACTACCACAGGTTTCAAAGGTTGTGCCAGGAGATTTTGTTTACCAGTAAAGTATTGGCAAGGTTGGCATGATCGGACATATCAGTGAGTATCAGCAAACAATGTTGGCCAATACTATCCAACTCTTAAGATCTTGTGTGCAGTAGTACGGGCAACGAAGTGTCCACCACAATGCCCGGAGTGTAGTTCTTTCAACAGCTCATTAGCTTCTTCTTGGTTTACACATCTAAGGAGAATTCCATCTGGGTCCTTCCAACCAAGGCCATTCTCAGTCAAAAAGTACTTCATAGCTTTAAGTCTCAGGGCCCTTCTTTTATAGTCTACTAGATGGTCTGGGCACGATAAATTCTTTAGGTAGTATATTATGTCAGAATACCATTCATCATGTTCTAACTCACTTACCACCATGTTTATTTGTTCACTTTCTCCCATTTGTATGGCCTCTTGGTTGCTTTCAGTCAGCATTTGGGCCAAACCTTGTCCCTTTACAATCTTGGTGGGCTTTATTTCTAAATCATACTCTTGGATCTTGGAAACCCACTTACCCCTAGTACCCATACAATCTTGTTGTGATAAGACATCTTTTACTGCTGGGTAAGGGACATAAGCCTTAATCTTATTATAACCCATGTAGTTTCTAAAGTGCTTAAGGGATTTTACTAAAGCGTAAGCCTGCTTCTCAGTAATTGAATAGTTCATCTCTAAATCCCTAAGGACTTTACTCATGAAAGCAATGGGGTGTTCATGGTCGTCAACGCCTTTCTACAACAAGACACCTGCACTAGTGTCTTGAGAGGCAAAAGAGAATATTATGAAATCTCGCGAATAGTCAGGACTAACCAGAACTGGGGCTTGGGCGATGGCATCTTTTATGTCTTCAAAGGATTTAATGGCCTTATCATCCCACCTAAATACTGTGTCCTTTTTTAGTAATGCACTCATGGGTTTTATTCTTTCGGCAAAGTTTGGGACAAATCTTCGAATGAAGTTTATTTTTCCAAAAAAGGATTGAAGAGACTTCTTGTTAGCTGGGGGGCGTACATCCTTGATAGATTGGATCATTTCCGAGTCTATAGAAATTCCCCCTTCCGAGGCTATGTGTCCCAATAGTTTCCCCTTATCTATCCTAAAAACAGACTTCTTAGGGTTCAAGGAGATACCATACTTTCTACATCTTTCAAAAACAATTTTGAGGTGTGAGATGTGGTCTCTCCTTTCCTTTGATACGACTGTGAGATCATCTTGGTAAATTTCTATGATCTTCGGAATGAGATCCCTAAAAGCAAAGTCCATCGCTCTTTGAAAGGTTGCACCCACATTCATAAGGCCAGAAGGCATTCTTAAGTACATAAATGTTCCCCATGGTGTGGTAAATGTCATTTTAAGTTGGTCTTCTCTTTTGAGTAACATTTGGTTGTATCCAGAAAATCCATCTAGCATGGACATCATGCCTGCCCCTATAACCCTTTGTAACAAATGCTCCATATTTGGGAGGGGTAGTTGTCTTTCAAAGATAGTTGGTTAAGGTTTCGGAAATCTACACACAAGCGAATATCACCACTTTTCTTTCTGACAACTACCAAATTTGACATCCATGATGAATATCTAATGGGAGCTATGATACCAGCATCGATCATCTTTTGGAGTTCCTTTTGTATCTGGTTTGCCAACTTCGGGTTAATATGTCTTAACTTTTGTCGGAAAGGTTTGGCTCCTTCTGTCAAAGGTATAGCATGTTGGATGACATCACTTCTATAAGCCTTCAGCGCATCATAATTCCAAGCAAAGGTATCCTTGAATTCTCTTATGAAGTCTAGTATCTCAATTCCCTCCTTTTCAGTAGTACATTTCCCTATTTTGACCATTCTTGGATCCATCTCAGTGTCGATGTTGAATTCTAAGGCTTCATCTGTTTGTTTCTTGGGATTTTTTCCTTTGTAAACATCATGTCTGTCAAAGGTGTTCTAAAGGGACACATCCTTTTGGCAAAGTGTTATTTTGCAGGTTTACTACATCTAGGTCCATGGAATCAGCTAGGAAGTTTACTTGTGAGTTGGTGAATTCTCTACTATTTTCCATGAATCTAAGAATTTGGTCATCGTCTTCAAAGACTTGCCAATGTTCCAAGTTATCAGGGATCGATGGTCTAAACAAGACTTCCATTTTGCACAGGTTTTGGAGGGGACCATCACAAGGTTATAAGGTGGATGCCTAGACAACCAAGGCGTCTGCTACATAGTTTTCTTCTCGGGGAACTGCTTTGATTGACACTATCTCAAAGGATTTTGCAATGTATCTTGCGAAATCGCAGTACCTTTTTAATCTTTCATTCTTGGCAGCAAAGTCTAACAACACTTGCGATACTATTAAGTTTGAGTCTCCTATAACCTTCAAGTGTGTTACACCTTTGTCGATTGCTAAGTTTAGGCCTAATCAAAGCTTCGTATTCGACAACGTTGTTTGTACAGTGATATTCAATTCTATAGGAGTAATAGAAAGTTTCCTTGGATGGGGCTGTCAGGACAATACCTGGTCTCGAACCAGAACTCGAATGAGCTCCATCAAATTCAAAAGTCTATGTTCCTCCAGGTGTTTGGGTAAGCTCATCCTCTGAATTTTCCCCTTGGACAAACCAACTTTCAATCCCAATGTTTACACAAAGGAACTGATTATCAAGTTCCTCGGGGGTTTCAATAAGGCATCCTGTGATGGGTTCTTTGTGAAGGGTAAAGAATCCCCCTTCAGGGTGAGGTATGATAGCTTTGGACCCTTGGTCTTGGAAGCTTCCATTTAAGTTTTCTATTAGGTCCTTACTGAGTAGAATTCCCCAGTTGCTTAAAGTGTCTATCACTAACACATCAATAGTGAAAGGGGCATCAGGGCAAGCATGGAAGGCAACACTCAGGTCCTTAATGATGCCTCGTGTAAAACCACCTTGCGTGTTTGGCTGTGATATACTTAGGCCTAACTAGTGCATAAACCTTTCGGTCAGAATGTTTCTAGGGGTATCTGGGTCAAACACACAATTATGGAGAAGGAAATCGTTGATTTGGAGAGTAACATAAAAAGGTGCAGGTTCTCCATATTTTGTTCCCATGCTAGTAGATAACAGGGAACTCCTCTTCAAAATTGTCTTCCTCGTCAATTTCTGAAAGGGAGTATTTAATGTCTTCAACCTCGGGGTTTCTAAATGTATCTTGAGTGGGTTTCAAATCCTCAAGAGGTTCATTTTGTTGAGAGAACAAGGAAGCATCTTTCATGTTTGAGAAACCTGTGCTTCATTTTCTAGGGAAAACACTATATTCTATCTCTAAGATCTCTGGGAGGTTATGCTTCAGTTCTACCATGCTTTCCCCATTTGGTTCCCAGATGTCATTATCGTTCAAAAGGTTAACCTGATGGATGGAATTGTTGAACCTAAGGTTCTCCTCAATCTGGCAAGCAGCCTCTTGTGCTTCTTCTAGGCTTGCAGGTAATCGATCCTTGAGGGTGAACTACAAAGTTCCTTCTAAGGAGTTTAGGTAATGTTGGAGAATAGCGCTTTTTGGGTGAAAGTTGGGTTGAAGTTTGCTAATGAGAGTGTTGAACCTATCATTGAATTCCCTAATGTTTTCGTCGTTTCTTTTGCAAACTTCGAGGTATTGAGAGTAAAATGAGGCCATACTTCTTCTTTACACCATTTGTTCATGAAAGCTCGTTTCAGATCTTTAGGAATTTTGAGGCTTCCACTTGGGAGTTTGTTAATCCAGGTTCTGGCGCTACCGGCGAGTGAGTTCAAGAAAAGTCGCATAAATGTGTTAGGGTGTTCTTCTCCTGATTGGTGAAATTCATACCCTTCACAAAACTTAGTCCAATGTGAGTTGCCATAAGATCCTACTCCCGAGAATTTAGGTATCCAAGATTCCACCTTTTTTGGGAGATCATGTAATCCACCTTGGGTGTTAGCTAAGTCCAAAAGGCCAAAAATTTCCTTGGGAGACCATTTAGGAGGGACCATGGGGGGAATAGGAACTACAGGAGAAGAAAGTGTGTATAGACGTCCGCTACGGGTCGTCATTTGTGGAGTCGCCAGACAATCTTCTTGAGATTATCAAAGGGATGAGGGGATCACCCTCAGTGTTGTCACCAAAGTAAGCTTTGCAAAGTAAATGCTCTTAAGGAAAGGCTTACTGAAAAGTGTCGTCTTTGAGGAGAACTGACTCAGTGTTCCCCGACAGCGGCGCCAAAATGTTATCGCACAATTTGTACTTTCCAAAAATCCAAAGGCAAGTGAACAATAAATTGACGTAACAAGAGGTTATCCTATCACTGTCACTTAAATAAGACACCTCTTTCTCTTTATGGGTAGTAGCTTAGAGGAGATGTCCCCGGTGACCTAGGGGTTTGAGAAGGCAAAGGTAATAGTATCAAGAAAGTTCTTCCCCTCTCACAAGTCACACTAATCAGAAAGTCACAAAGGTTTTAATAAGATGAAGCAAAGATTTTCTTAAGTGTACCTGCCCAGAACAAGACACCAAGAAAACACTATTTGCAAGTACCAATTGATATTAGTGTTTCATAAAACCTTGGACTTTGAATAAAAGCAATAAGTTGATATAAAAGATGAAGCCACAGAAATTTATAACAATGTATATATAATGATAGCTTCACAATTATGCCTTAAACAAGCGTCAATAATGACCAAAATGATAACCTAAAATTGGCAATATGCTAGTATTTGTTAGAAGCAAAGAAGGCAATGTAAAATCAACTTTAACACTTGCTTTTAGAAGCTTTTACTGCTGTCATATGTGACTGTAGCTTTCTTTTGTAACAGCAGCAAGATAGTTAGTAAGTTAGTCTAATCTAAGGTTAGGAATGGTTAGCAAAGACCTTGAAGTAGATGGTTTAAAGGTTTTTTTCATCAATCAATCAAATGTAAGGTATGAACTAGTGCCTTTAGGGTAAATGGAGTCACTTTTGCAGCAACAATCTAAGGTGAAACAAATGATAATAAGTGAACTAAAGACAAGAGGGAGGATGGCTGAGGTGTTGGTAACCCAAGGCCTCAA
This sequence comes from Picea mariana, assembly GCA_032191745.1. Lineage (NCBI taxonomy): Eukaryota > Viridiplantae > Streptophyta > Pinopsida > Pinales > Pinaceae > Picea > Picea mariana. Next base: position 96,458 of record JASDQU010103105.1, on the reverse strand, counting down.
TCATCCAAAACCCTAGAAGGAAAACGACTACTAGGAAGTAGGTAACCCTAGGCCCTAGCGGTTCTCCTTCTTCTTTAGGTCAAGCTTGAAATAAAGTAAAATCTTAATGAAGCAATAGTGCTAGAGTGCTACAAAGGTAGGGCTCTAGCATATGCTTCAATGGAGGTGTCTTCTAGCAAAATCAAGTAGGTGGATAGCTATTGAGAGAAGGACAATAACATGTACTTTTCTCCTAGGGTTTCACACTAGCAATTTCATAATCTCATTAAATGAAAAGTAAAAGATACCATAACCATTCAAAGAAATAAGGATTGCATATTTTCACTTACATTCACCAAGAATAATCTAGTCACAAGACCTAGTTGAAGACTTTCCACCATGAAAATGCAAAAAATCACCAATAAAAGCTCCCTCCAAGAATTGCGCACCACTTAGTTCAGCCAATAAGCCTTAAAAGAGGTCGAATTTCAAACCTCACACTTGTGTGAGTGAAAGATGATGAATAAAAATGAGAATTTTTTCTCTTATTTATACAATACACATGACCTTTAATTACATTTTAGGTCAAAAAAGGTCGACATGGCCAGTTTACATGAAAATTTCATTTTTACATCAAATTAACAAATAAAACCCTAAATTCATATTTTTAGGGTGACATCATGCCCCTCCTAGGGTGACATTAGCCTCCTTTTTGGAACGCTAGGCCTCCAAAGTGAAACGTTGGGGCTCAACACCCCTCAGGAACTGCCACACGTGCCAACCAAAGCCATCCTCATGCTGGATACCTCAATTGGGTGACGTCAAGGCTCTGAATGATGACGTCAAGGGACTTCAAGGGCCAACGTCATGGTGGGAGGGCAAGACCCCCCTGGGTCCAGGCTTGCCAAAGTGCCTCTAGTGGAACGTCCTGCCCTTTTTTTGGTGCAAGCCTCTAGTATCTCTCTGCCCCTGGCTGGGGTTTCAGCGTCCATCTGGTGGGATTTTAGCCCTATGGAGGTCCAAGCTAATCATGTCCCCATATGTACGTGTTTGTCGGACATGGTCCTGCAGCAACAACAAGTACGCCCTCCATGGGCTCATAAGTCATAGGGATCATAGCAATGTCAATAACATCTAATAATCAAGTTACCCAAACATGTGCATAAAAGCCCCCCTTTCCTAGACAAGTGCTCAAAGACGTTATGCTATTCTACAAGCCAGGTTTGGAGAGGGTTTCAGGACATCCTATTGGGATAATTCTCCTTAGGTGTGGGGTGTTTCCAGGTGAAGACCAATCTAGGTCATGTAAGTGCATGAGATGGTGTGGGGGATGTTTGGGCAAGGGGTGCAATGATGACAGGGAAATGTAGGTCTTACCTGTGGGTGCCTCTGAAGAGGGTGAGTTGCACCTTGTCATGGATGCAATTGTTTCCTAGCCCATTCAATGCCTTTTTTACTCTTTTTCTTATCGCTTTTTCTTTCAAGAGAATAGTTGGGGGACACTGCCCTGGCGTGGTGACCAGTGGTGACAGCGTTACCCACAAGCATTTCACGGAGATGAGAAGGTTGGCTCGTGATGAGACCCCCTTTCTCTCGGCTATGCCACCAAGAGCCATTACCCTGGTGTGGTGACCAGATGAATAGTAGTGTCATACTGCTACATGCCCATGGACCTATTAGGCTGGCTCTTGACAAGACCCCCTATCCACCAACTAGGTCTTGAGTTTTATCTTTTTATGGGTCCCCCCTTTTTCTTTCTGAGAAGCCTTTTATTGCTTTCTTGGGGATCCCTGAGCGAAGCATCTTAAGGTTTGCTCTTTGGCTTTTAACTTTTTCTAGCTACTTTTACCCTCAGGGCTTTTAGCCCCTTCTTCTCACAAGGAAAGGTACAACCCTTACTAGCTTGGCAAACCCATTGCCCGAACTAATGTAGGGGATAGATGAGAGGGAAGATGATGAAAATTTAGTATGGAAGGAAAGGACAATGACCTTTCATAAACCCACCCAGTGGCAAATCACTGTTAAGGGAACCAACTTGCTAGGGCATTCTGTCATCCCCCCCAAGTATGGACAAGTTAAAAGGCATAATGTCCAAGCAAACGTCATGAAGCAAAAGAGAATTAAATGCACATATTCAAATGCTTTGAGAATCAGAGTGATGCATACCATGATACTCAGACTCATTACCTCATGGAGCAAGACCCACTGCTACTTCAGAACCAGGTCGATGGGATGGATGTTGTCGTTGCTGACAAAATGAAGGCACTGAAGAGTAAAGGATGGGCCCTCTAGGGCCAAGCTCAAGTCAATATGGCTCTTGGTACTCCATGTCTAGGACTTGTGGGCCTCAAGACATAATCTCCTTAGTTATCCCTAGGATAGGGGATAACAGGCTGAAAGGCCACATGTTGGGAAGTGTACCCCAGGGCTCATTACTCACTGGATTGAGGACATTGTAGCAATTGAAAATCAGATACCATGCAGAGATAAGATGCAACCTCTTCCACCTTGGACGTAGTGCCCTAGACCCTTGACATTAGCCTCCATTGGATGATGATGTCACCTTCTAGGGTTCGATGGTGATAGGGTTTGATGATCACTTGGGGTACCATTGATGACTTGGCATGACCATGGATGAGGAGATGCACCATTGCCATGATTACACCTTGGGATGATGCCACATGGCCTTGGGATGTCCTCCTTTAGTGTTAGGAGGCTTGATGTCACCACACATGTGGCATTATGATGGATTATTTGCATGTTTTATCATTTGTAGAGGTTATTTGAGCGGTCAACCCCACTTATATTATGAATTATTGTTATTTCACTTGATTATGTGGAAAAAAGCACTAGGGTTTACCTCATATAAAGAGGCTAGCGCTAGGATCATTTCTCATCATCACATTCCTCACTCTTGTCGGGTAACAACTCTCTTAAAAAGTTTGCTATTTTTCCTCTCTTGGCTCTTTTCTCTCAAGCGCTACTCTTGGAGGAGTTTCTTTGTGGATGGTTTGCTCTCTTGGATGGTAATTTTTTGCAATTAGGATTTTGATGGCCTTGCTATTTGGAGGAAGTAAGTAATTTTCTGCAATTTATTATTCTTGCTAATGCTAAAGGTGTCAAATTGCTATCTTGTTGCAAGTTTCTTTGTCTTGTTGAAACCCTAAGAGGGAGACATAAGTGCTTCTCTCCTTCATAAAGTCTTTATTGTCCAAGTTTGTGAAGCATTCTTTGCTAGGGTTAAAAGCCTAAGGCCCAAAAGTGCTTGCACTTTAGGGTTTTAACCCTAGTCTTTGATCCTTGACCTAAGTGGAATAAAGAGAAGGGAAAAATGACACCTAGGGCCCAAGAGTATTTGCACCCTAGGCACCCTTTTCTTCGAAGTCTGAAACCTAAGGCCCAAGAGTGTTTGCACCTTAGGGTTTAGGCCTTACCTCTCTTAATTCATCTAGTTCAACTTTCAAGGTGATGCATTTGTGAATCCATGAGCCCTAGAGGATAACGACACTAGTCTAGAGGTGTTCTTGTGGTTGAAATAGCTTTCAAAATCAATATTCTCTCTCTCTCAAACACTTTACTAACTTTCCTAACCCCAACCCTAGCAAACTACTACTATTTATTGTTGTTGTAATAAAAGTTTGCTACAACCACTGAAAATTGCTTTAATTTTCTGTATACACTCATTTATAAGTGGCTTAAACTACTCAGAAAGTACTTCTAGCAATTGGATAATGTTACACTTGTTGAAGGATTTATTTTCATGCTAAATTGCTATATTTCTAAGTGCTAAATTGCTATAAAACTAGTTTATTGTTGTAATTTGCAACAACCATAGAATTTGTTGATTGTCTAGTGTCTAAGAGGTCATTATTGCACTCCATAACTTGATAATTGTCTAAATTATGTTGCAAATTGTTTATTATCTCGTACAGGTACAACAATTATCTTGTTATCTTCCACCTTGTTGCCGTCCTTATACACACTTGCAAACATGAGCTAAGTCCAACTTGTTGATGAATGCAACTATGTGAGACATTCTCCAGCTTACAAACCTGTGAGGTGTGGATCATTGCAACTATGTGAAGTCTTTCTCTCAGCTTACAAACCTGAGAGAAAGCCCCTAAGAAGGGTACATGGTTCTTGCCTGAGACAAAGCTAGGAACGTAGAGATGACCTCCTCCATTCAAAGAGTGAGAAGAACTCCAGATGATTATCCAGTGGGAAAGGCGATCTGATAAGTTGGATGTCTGTGGCTGAGCACAAGGTGAACGTGTGAAATCCCAAAGTGTTGGGTGCATCATCATGTGAATAGAAAAGAAGATGATGTGTAAGAAACTCTGAGCAACAGAGTTGACGAGAAAACTCCAGATGATTCTCCTGTGTGAGGCAATGGGAAAGAAGATCTGCAAAGTAGACGTGCATGTGGATGAGTACAGGTGAATGTGTGTAGATCTGGTTCTTCTATGTAATGCAGTGAGCCAGAACTATGGCATCCTTATCATCTATGGATGTGCCCCTAGTGGATGAGCACTAGTGGGTGTATCAGATCCTTTTCTATATGTTGTTCAAGAGTCAGACATGCCTGTAACCCTAATTGTTATGTAAAGGGTACAGGTCGGCCCCACCTTAATGTGATTAATAATAAATGTAAAAGATAATTAATATGGTTAATATTAATTATAATAATTATAATGTGACTTAGAGAGATCGGCCTTGTTGAGCCAATAGACGCCTTTGTTGATAGGACAAGTCTCATATAAGTAAGGGATGATTCCCCATTGTGGAATCATATCTTTCTTGTGAGTTTGGAAATTTCAGCAAATACATCTACTTGGGAAAAGGTGCGCACCTCTCTTGGGTGCTAGTCTTTTAGGGCTTGAGCACCCTCTTGTGTGCTAGGTCTTTCTTGGTGATGAAGGTCTTTCTTTTGAAGAATATAGCAAAGGATTTGGTTGGGTTTTCTTCCCTTGTTGAGAAGGGTTTCCCAGAATACTTCTTGCATTCTTATGCATGGTGTTTCTTCTTGTGATTTTGGTTGCTGCAACATTATTGTTTATGGTTAAGTGAAATGCTAAAATGGAATGAACTTCATGCTTAACCTAGCTTATGAAAAATCAACACAACTCACTTAGTGTGTCCTTAGAGGCACAATGCCTAGGTTCAAAGCCCATTGTCACCTCGACTTGAACCTCTTCCGTCTACGCTTACTCCTAGGGAAGCCAAGGGGGGTAGACTCTAGTTACTAAGTGAAATTAAGAGTTAAATTCTAGGAGTTGATTTTAGTTGATTAAGGTTTGGGGGAATTTAGCCTATATGCAAAAACAACAATGCAAAGTGTAAGTCTTTTAGTGCAAAAGAAGTCATTTCCCTAAGTCTTCTAAGACTAGTGCCTATGATTGGGCAAGTGGTCAACTATGTTTAAAGGAGATTCGTTTTTACAAAGTTTACAACAATAGATACAAAGAATGCTAAATACAAGATTACAAGATTAGATTAGATACAAAGTAGAAGAACTAACTATCCACAAAGTTACATTTGAATGATACAACAATGAAGATACAAGATATATAAATGATACAAGCAAGATAACTAACCAAGTGACTAACTTGTTAAAAGACTTAATCTGTAGGGAAAAGAGATGTTCTCAAAGGAAGTACAACAAGAAACACACAAGCCAACTTACCCAAACAAGAGTGCCTCCAAGGGATGTGCAACTCAAGGGGAAGCCTTCAATGACATACACAACAACAAGATCCAACAAAGAAGAAGCCTCCAAGGGATGCGCAACTTCAATGAGGGAGTCCAATCACATCAAAGATTAACTTAACTCAAAATTAAAGCATGAACAAGAGGCCTCCAAGGGCCAAAGCACAACTTTTAAACTACTTAGTCCAATCCACAATGCATGAAGTAAATTGCATGAAAGATAAAGAGTCATAAGAGCTTGCAATGTATACTAAAGCATGAACCATAAAGATGTGTCCAAGGTTGAGTGAATTGATTGTAGGATTATTAAGTTATTAAGTTATGATTGAATCCTAGACTAAGTGACAACCCAAGAACTCCCCCCGCTTGTACCAAAAGAGTTGTTGGGTGCTCAATAAGTGAGGCAAACAAGGCCCCACCCTAGCTCCACAGGTCAACCTAAGAATAGAAGTACTCCCGGGAAGGACACCAAGTGCCATGAGATCGTCCCCGATCTAGCACCTCCCGTTGCTTCCTTAAATTCTCGTTTTGATGGCAAAGTTGGGTCAGTAAAAGGTGACCTATTAAACTAGTTGCTTTTAGATCCTAGGAGACTAATGTAAATTGAGTTAGTTAAAGTTAAGTTAGGTTAATTGCAATGTGTGTTGTTGTGCAAGATGTGCTTGCAAAATAACAAATACTTGAATGATAAAGCAATGAAAGCAAAGTACGTAAATTAACTTGCAAAAGAACTTAAGTGTTTTCCTTAAACCACAAAAATCATACAAGGTTGCAAGGGATGGAAATAAAGTACTTGAAAGATTTAACTCATTAAGCAATAATACTTAAAACTTAAATGACTTGCATAAAGTAAAGTGCTTGGAAAGATAATTTGCAAGATGAAGTTGTAAAATGCCCCAAAAGAGGATAGATAGCAACTATGAATGAGATAAGAAAATTAACTCATAATGCCTCCATGGGGCTAAACTAGCATATGATTACTTCATTACTTAGATTAAACCATTATTGAGCATGTAACATGAAAGCAATCATAAACTAATCTAGCCTTACGATTTTGGGGGTTGGCAAAGCCAAGTACACTCCAAGGTGTAGGCAAACAAAGGAAAGAAAAAAGAATTGAAAGTGAAACTAAACTAAAACAAACCTCAAACAATGGCACAAGGTGGAGGCAAGCCTTCCTTTATTGTGCCAAAGTGGGCTGAAATAAATGAAACTAAACTAATTGCAGAAAATCAAATTGCAGAAATTAAAGCCTTACGATTTAAGATGGTTGGCAAAGCCAAGCACTTTCCTAGGTGTAGGCAAAGAAATAAAAACGCAGAAAAATATTTCCAAGAGAAGTGCAAGCCCTTGGTTACTCTTTGGGGGCTTGCTTACAATGAAAAGAAAAGAAGGAAGTGTTGGGCAAATATGCACCCCAACTTGGGAGGTTTTTTTTTACGTTTTAGGGCCCCAAATGGACTGTTCCTCCACGTTTTTTGTCAAGAACCTGCAAAAACCAGCAAGTAGAACTTGCTGGAAAAACTGTAGAAATGACTGAAAACCTGCAAAGAAATTTCTGTTAATAGGAACCTGAAATTTTAAATAAAAGACAGCAGTATTTATACTCGATTTTGGTCTACTTCAGAATACCAATCCACCCAAATGCCTAGAAAGAAGATCAGAATAACAGAACAGAAAATATCAGAGGAATAAGAGTGGGAGAATAGATAACTTTCAAATCTGAAGTTATTCTTTCTCAACCCTTAGCAACTTGCAAGTATGTGAGACTAAGCTACAAGACAAGCAAAGGCGGTGAGTAGATCCAATAACATTAACAAAATACTTTGCTAAGACCAGGAAGCTACTACACATAAGATCTATGGCAATACTACAATAGATCTATCCAAGCAAAGTACTTTGTTTGGACACCCTACACTAAATCTATAAGCAAAACTCAAACAATCACCACAATACAAGTTACCTCCAAAGTAATCCACAACCAAGCACCAAGAAGACTCCCAATGCCAAAAATTTCCTTCAAAGATTATTTTATTAGAAGCAAGCTTGAGCAAATACTTGCTACAAGCTTGAGAAATGAGAGAGAGCAATATGGGAGAGAGAGAAAAGTGGGAGAGATTGTTCTACATATCGAGAGCATTCGACAATGCAAATGTCACCTCAATCAAAGTTCGTATGTGAAAGCTATGCCTCTCACAAGTTGACCTATCCTGTTGACCACCATGATACCAAGTGGATGCCACATCAACTCACATTACTCACACATGTGGAGCTAGTCACATGTTGAATTTCAAGAAGACTCCAAAGGGTCCAAAACCCTAACCCTAATTGGGAGTTGAGACATGCAAAAACCCTAATCGTAATCCTAGACAACTATCAAGACATGTTAAATGCTAGGCCACTAGGATAGGTAGGGGTTCCATTCTTATTGTATTGTTATTTTTCTATAGTTGAGCAGAGCAACTCAGAGTTGCCCAAGAGGGATATTGAAGCATAACAAAGGAAGTAGAAGATCTTATAGCAGCCATTCAAGCCACAGTCTCCATAGCAACTCCATAGTGAGTGCACTTTCTTTGTATTTGCAATTCATAACTAAGAAGAAAAGAGTAAGGCATAGGCCTCACCTTCCAGTTGTGTTTTTCCCATATTGGGTTTTCCCAGGGTACATCTTGTGTTCATTGTGTGGATGGTGTGTTATTTGCTCAGCTTCTTTCGTATCGGTTTCAGTTCATTTCAATAATTTGTGGGCTAAGCTAGTAATATTAAATTTGAATCTAATGCAAAACAATGCATAATAAGAGATTTCAGAATATTGTAAAATCTGCTGGGACAAACTGTTCCAGTGGGATACCCATGGCAGTTTACAGATCGCGAACAATTAATATTATTGTGATATATCATCACTCTCATCCAAAACCAACGTCATCATTGTTTGTCAACGGTCAATGCAGTCATTACTGGTGAAAATTGCCATATGTATTTAGCTGTTGGTGCCAAAGATCCAAAGAAACTATAGTGTTGGGAAGCATGAACCTTGAGAGCTTTCAACCAACAATCCAAGAGGCCTTTTCTAAGAAAGAGCCCTAAAGGCCGCTGCTCCTAAACATGTTCTGAGCTCCAGATTCAGCAAATTGTGGAACTAAGTAGTTCTGAAGACAAACACAATGCAGCACAAGACTGTAATTTGCTGTGGTAAACATTATGTTATGCATACATGCATCTCTACAGGCACAACCTGCGCATAATAGCTAGTTTGGAACAAAAATGTCAAAATGACAACTAAAAATATATAATTTGGTTGTCTCGGCAAATGAAGGGTGGAAATGAGTCAATGACACATAGCAACTTTTGGACATATATTAGTTCACCTCATATATAAGATGAAATTTATTTGTTTCCCTCTTCCATCCATGTTGTGTAAAATTGGCTAAGGGCATGGAGTCGCACAGATGACAGGACTGGGTATTGCTGTATAGGTAGATGAGGTTATCTTTATTAGATATACATTAAATTTTAGACTTAGTTTATACATACTGAAATTTACTTTCAATTTAATCGTGCACTTTAAATGTGGATCCGTTGCTCAAATATTGGCCTTCTTTCCACCATTTTTGGCCTCTATGAACTGAATAACTAATACCTATGGCAGCTGTAGGGTGAACATGCAATTTCAGATATACAAAAAAAACCTGTTTTACTAAACTTTAATGCAACTTTTTTTTTGCATCAACTTATGACAGTATTTCTCATGATATAAAAAATCTAAGTCCGAAACTGATAGAAATTGAACAGAATGTTCAAAACATGCATAGATGGGGATATCCATATTGCAAGACAAATATACCTGAGATGGAGGTAGTCTGAAAAAGGCTTTTTCTTTTCAAGATGTCAATAGTGTGAGAATTTGTACCCCCAGCTAGTTGAAGAAAGCCTGCAACATGAGACAAGCCATACAACGATCTCCAAAAAACGTACAGCATACTGTAAATTTGAACATAATAAGAGACATTTTGACATGACAGATTTCTTTACTTCACTGGGTATGGTTGTCTTGAAAACATAATCACTACCTGGAGGGCGGTTTCCGTCTGCTGCCATACGAGCAGAAAAAGCTACAGCTTCCTTTGTGGCACCCTTCCCAATGTCTCCACTCATTGGACGTCCATCCAACTGTAGTTTGCTCCATTGATAAGAGAAATTATGTTCTCTTCATGATGCATGTGCTTAGTAAAGGAAACACTTATTTTCACAAGCACTAAAAATGACAAGAATGTAAGGAAACCAAGCAGAGAAGATGAAGTTTTAAATCATTTGTGCAGGTATCTGCTTTGTGATGATGTCTCATACAGCCAGAAATAAATATACAGCTTCACATTTACTCTAGTGCCTCTAAGAAAACCCACATTTTTACATTGATGAATCAGTTCAACATGTAGTACTTATAGTTCATGTAGAAACAAAATCATAAGAGCACTAATTATGTTCTATAGAGGAATGTAACGATGAAAATAAGAACCAAAGAAATGACTACTCTAAATGTCATAAAAGATCAATCTGATGTGAAAGTCCCACTCAAGCAACACTTCAGACATTATCATTACGAATATATGTTTTGATATGCGCAACACAACTTGAATAAGCAGTTCAATACTGCCTATTCAGTCTCAAGCATACATTAACAAAGCTGGAATAGGTTGAAAACTATAAGAGAAATGTTATTGTGCAAACTGTAGGTTGGGAAAAGCCCGACCCAATCCACTAGATGGCAACAATTGTGGGAGAGCTTAACCACTATCACCTTGGATAAACCCTCCCTCGCTTCTGTGAAGGAAAAATTCCAACACAAGTGGGAGTCCTGGGTGACCCTAGGGGGAAATGAGATGGAAAGTGATACTTATGACGAGATGCCCCTATAGGTCAGGTTACTAAGTGGAGAGTGGCTTGAAAACAAGCTTCAGAGGTGGTTTATGGTTGCCAAGTGTTTGAGTACCTGCTGAAGATGGTTGTACCTGCCTGAGACACAAGAAAAGACAAGATACAAACTAGACAATCCAATGGACAAGCAAGTTAAGCTTGTTGTCCCTATTTGCAGCAGTCAACAGAAATATATATCAGTAAGTAAAATAGCTAGTTGCTGCATATTTAACCATCAAAATTGTCAAATAATTATTGGACAATGAAATACTAAAACAATAGATAACTTTCCAATACTTAAGCATGAACTTTGACGGTAACCAAATGAAGTTATCAACAAAGTGTTAGGTAAGCCTTATGGCTGTAGCAAACAATTGCTACAGCAGAAAGTTCCAACCATAAAAATCAACAAGTAAACCGTCAAAAAGATAGCCCATAACCAATAGAACAATAATCTAGGTTTAGAAGTCAAATTCCACGGTTGAAAAGTGAGTAAATGATGAAAGAAAGTGAAGTTTGTTGCAGCCTGTTATCCCCTTGTTGACCGCCTATTCAGCACAGGGGCCAACTCATGTATCATGAAGATTCATCTATGTTGAAGACAGAATTGGTTCTACTGGGTATCTGATACCCCAGCACTTAAATTTTTGTAAACGGGATTTCCGCACCCCTG